>JAPYYT010000165.1:0-77903 GCA_030522565.1 Ceratosolen corneri
ATAATATATATATATATATATACTTGTAAATATTTGTAATTTAAAAAATTCTATTTAGACTAGAATCTCTCTTTCCCGGTCAATATATAATTATTTATTACAGCTTTAACTGAAATATTGTAAATAGATAAAAAAAAAGTAAGTTCCATGTGAATACGATTGGATAAATTAAATGAATCTATTTGTTATTAAATTTTTAAAAAAATTAATAAATGCAAGTTGCACAGATATTTTATTTACATTTTTATTTAAAAAGAACATTGTTTATTTGTGAAAAATATAGTAATAATTAATTCATGTGTACCCTAAAATTTCTCAACTCTTTAATATTTCTGTTCTTTAATTTATCCTCGTGTATAACATGATTACAGTCTATCGACAGAGATAGAAATCTATGGGATCTTATTTTTATTAGTATTTTATAAGCTGATTATTATTTATTCTTTTACTTTTAAGACACTGTATTCAGTTTTAGAACAAGGGTACATTAGAATTTTTATTTTAAATATAAAATTTAATTTTTGAATATCAATTAATGTCTTAATAGGATAAATGAAAAATTGTAATTTAATTAAATTGAATTTTGTACAAATTATATATTATCTTATATGAATTTAATAAAATTTTGAAATTATCATATAATTACATATTTTTTAAACTTGTTTGACATAATAAAACATTTTTATTTATACGTTTGTTATACATAGTTTTCTTACAATGATAATAATATAAATTTTGAATATTTCTATTTGTTGATATACATTTATAATAAATTTTTAATTTATTTATATATTTGTAAGATTTTTAATTATTAACATTCATGCACATCACTTGAACTTTTTTTGATAAAAATGTGCACTACAAAATAAAGTTAGCTTTATCTTTAATTATTTACAGATGGAAAAGTATGTGATGCGCTTATATGCTATCATGAGAAAGATTCAAATTTCGTTGTTGGAACAATCATTCCAACTCTAGAAACGAGGTATAGATACAAATGCAGTTCAGTGGAGCTTTCAAATTTAAGTCAGCACTGTAAGTATTGTAGAATTTTTAATATGTTTATACATTTACTACAATCTTGTAAATTATTGTGTCATAAAGTTCTAAAATTAATTTTTATGATAGTAATTATGCTTATTTAAGGCCATTGCCTGTTCAATAATCCCATCAAATATCAAACTTCTAAATACTCTAATGAATAATCATATATATAATATTGAAATATTATTTTCTATTTAAATTAATTTATTTTTTATTTATATTATAAAAATTCATTAGTATACTTTAACATTTATTATAAATTAAAGTTTATATTATAAATACATTGTTACAATTGTTAGTAAAATCAAGTGGGTATATAGGAAATTATGTTAAAAATATGAATTTAAATTGAATTTTTAAAAATACAATTAATTTATAGATATTGTCAAATTAAAACCATACTAAAATATACATAAAGCATAGGAGAAAATAATATAATGTATAATGCTTCTTTTGAATGTTGTTCATATATATATTTTTATATATATTTGATAAAAACTACGTAAATTAATTCACTACAATTACTATTATAACTATTTTTCATTAATTGTGTAAATATACATTAATAAATAAGTATAAATATTTTATTAGATTGCCGTATGGTATTAAATTGTTTGCTTATAACATACAAGTGTGTCTGTCAAAATCAAAAAACTGTCACGCATGTATTGCTGTATGAATCATTATGGATCTTCCAATTAATATCATGTTATTATTTATAAATTGTAATAAATCTGGAAAGTTTTTGTGCTACTAGAATAATACAATTTTCAGTTACATTTTATATTTTTTGTCTATTCATTTTTTAATCGTTAATCTTTTATTACATTACGCTATTTCAGAATTGTTTCTAAATGTCCTGTAGCTAAAGAATATTCTTTTTAATGCTACTGTTTAAAAATTAAATATATATTATCTTAGATTCTATATTTTCTTATTTTATTATTTTAGATATACCTTCGTTAAGTCAATCATTAATTAGATTATTTAAAATAGAGAAAATAAAAATTTACCAATTACGTAAGGCAAAATGATAGTCCTTAAATAAATTTGCTCAGAATGTCAGTACAGATACTATTTCATATGTAGTTGAAAATACCCGCGTGGTATCTTACAAAATCTTTTTCGAGAAAAAATTGCGTTGAAACAGAATGTAGCGATCATTTAATGCAAAAAAAGTTCGTTCTATAAGTTCTGTCCCTTATGTTAAAAGCAAAGTCGTGATTTTTATCGAACATATATATTAAGAATAAATGAACAATATAATAAAACGTTTATTATAAACGTTCATTTATAATTTTACGTATCTATAATATAATTAATTGTACAAAAAATTAAGTTTTTTCTTAAATACGTATATATTATTTATTAAATTTGCAAAAAATTATATAAAAGGTCTTGGTTATATAAAGAAATAACGAAAACACATTGAGATTGAAAACGGTATGAACTGTAGGAATAAAGTAATTACAAGAAGTGGTGAGAAATATCACAAAATATATTGTAAACATGTTCAACATACACGAGGAATAGTATTTGTTAAACATTTGATTTTGCACATTTATTATTACCCGTGACTGTATGAAATATTTCATCTTATTTTTTCACCATTAATGAAAAGCCGTGTGCGTAATTTCATGCATATGCTCGACATGGTCGTATGAAATCATTACAGTTGTATATAAACACGTCACTTATAATTTCCAACGCTTTGCTTCAAGAAACTTCATACAAATGTACGACGTTGCGAGGTGAGAAACGTTCCCTCTTTGTTTCTTTTCTATTATACTTTCTCGCCTCTCATTCTTTTTATTGTTGTCGCTTGGATAAAAGGGAAAAAAGCGAAACGTGAAAAGGAATTCGTATATACAATGAGACACGAAGGCAGTTCTTCGGAAACAATAAGAGTTGATATATGTGGGTTCTTTTTGTCATGTAATCGCGTTCACCCCTCTCTCAAAACATCATTCCACAATCTCATATTTATATTTGTTGAAAAAATTATATAATTTAAGTTAAAGAAAAATATTGACAATTGCAATTAATATCAAATAATTTGACGCATTAATTTCTTAAGTGAAAATTGCTGCCACTCTAATTATAATAATATCAATTACCATTATCAAACACAAAGAACAATATTTTCAAGCTAGAACTCATTGTCATATTGTAATAAATGCTTGACGAATTGAATGGCTCCCACAAAGACGCACACTCCCTCGTAACTCTTTAATGCATGTTCGCAGGGAACCTAGAAATAAATCCTCATGCGATGGCTGCTCGTCGACTGGTTGTCGTCCTCAGCCCGGAGTCCCTCAACACTGGCTGGACCGAGTCGAGTATCAGCCATGTGCTTAAGCTATTATCCAGCATCCCTATACGGACAGTTGTCGTAGCTCTAAAGGAGCCGCCTAGTTCCTCGAGCCTCATGAAGCGCTCGACTCAGGGTAACCGTGACGATGACACATCCAACCACCCAACCACCGCTGACTATCCGGACGTGGAAGTACTGCGTTGGCACGAAGCCACTGAACGCGAATTCTGGTATAGACTGAGGCTCTCATTACCAGCAATGAGGCCAGCGAATTCCGACCCTGGCTGCCAAGGCGTCGCCATGATAGTACAAGCGAACAGCAAAACAGGCCACCAGCAAAAGGTGCGCTCGCGCGAGAGTCTCGAAGTACTAGTTTAAAAGCTGCTGCTGGAGAGTTATGATTAGCAGGATTACCCGAGCGTTTATTAAAAATGACTAGACATACACGTCTCTGAGTAGGATCATACGACGTCTTGTTAAAATCTGGACAGCTATGAGTTTTTTTTATGTATTAACGTACGTCATTTATGTCCAAAGGTTCTGCATTCTTGAAATTCATTCAAGAAGCTACTTGAATGCATAGCTTTTAAATTAATTAAACGGATTTTTACTAATGATTACAAAGTAACAAATTCGTAATAAAAAAGAAAAATAATTAAAAAAAAAATACAAAAGAAAAAAAATAAGACATGAGAAGCAGTATTGCGAGTATTAGTTTGAATAAGAATTTTAAAACGAAAAATTCAGAAACACTGTCAAAAGGTTGAATGAATGAGTAAGTGAGTATAATGACGATGATGATGATGTATTTGAAAATAATGTTAAATATTTAAACTCTTAATTGATAAAAGCGATTTTAAATAATAAGACAGTCAGATAATGTTTGTATAACTCGTATTTACAATAAATATAGAGTTGAAACAGATTCACTTAATCTAGAAGAAAATTATCATTGTTCTTTTTGCGAAGTTCATATATTTCTGTATATTAGACAGACATTCGTTTCTAAGTGATTAAAATGATATATAAAAATTTATTGTATTTAACATATTAGCATTCTTTTAAAAAGAATATTATTTTTCAAATTTTCTTCGTTTTTTTATAGGTAAAACAAAATTTATATATATTTACATATATATATTTATATGTATATATATATATTTATATATTTATATATATATATTTATATATATATATATATTTATATGTGTATATATATATTTATATAATATTGATGTCTGATTAAAAGAAAAAGTCTTTGTAAAAATAATGCAATTTAAAATTTGATTCACATGAATCAGATGAATACTCGTGATCTAAATTTTCTATATATGTACTTATTCATAAACAAAATTGCTAACAATAATACATTTAAAAATATATTCAGTGAAATATCATAAATAATATGGTTTTAATTATATATTTTATGATTGATAAAAAGGATGTGAAAGTCAAATTTTGCCGACAACATATTCATGTATAATAATAATACTTAATATATGTTGGCATAAAAGTCTGATTTAAAATATTTGAAGTTTTTTCAATAATTTTGTATGCATAGGTAAGTTAATAGGATATAAACAATAATTTATGAAAGATAATTAAACAATATTATTGTGATTTGTAATGTAAATTTTTTAAACAAATTTTATTCAAAACAATGAAAAATTATTTTTGTTAATACAAATTTCACACTAAAATTCTATAAGGAATAGAAAATTTCATAGTTTTTTATGAACAAAAACTCTTCTATGAATATTTTCAAGAATTTTACTCGCCAAAACTGCTTTAAAAATTTTTTAAAATTACTTTTTTTTTTAATTATTGAATCAATTTTCGTTTTAAAATTCAGTACCGTTAAAAAATATTAAGTACTTATTTTGTACAAATATTTATATTATAATCAGATTAATTATTATTCTTCTTATAATCTAGGAATTTTATGAAATACCTTAAATTTTTAAGAAAATACATTATTAAAATTATAAATAATTTTTCTTTAATTAAAATAAAGTGCAAATTAAACTTGTTAACGCAAAAAAAGGAATATGAATACTAGTATTAAAATTGGCAATAAAATCATTACATGAATAATTATGTCGTCATGAAAATAAAACATTTATAAGCGGAATTAACGATGTATTTTTATTTAATAATAAAATATATAATTTATGATATTATTAAAAATAATTCTAAAAAAAATTTTAAATTTTACTTTTTTTACATTCATTTATGATAGATTTATAGTAAAGTAGACTAGATTTTATTTAATATTTTGTAACAATCATAAAACAGTTATATTAACACTGATAAGTTAGCAATGATGATTGTGATAATCATGCTCATAATAAGAATGATAATAGCGATATCGAAATTGATATTTTTTTTTTATAAAAATACTCTGAAGAAATTGAATTTCACATCTTTTTAATTTATAACTTGTAAATATGATTAGTCGATTAGATCAGCTGTAAATTATACCAGTGAGAAATAGATATTTTTGGCAAACTACACTTAAAATAATATTATATAATCTGCTTTATTATTTTAATTAATTATTATGTAAATCACTGTATAGTATATATAAGATAATATGAAAATATTTTTATAAAGCAGAATGTGTAAAAAACAAACATATAATTACTTTAGCAAATTTAGAGAATATAAATAATTAGTTTGTTGATTATATTTTATTTATTCAGAAAATATTATAAAATTTTATAACATTTTAGAAATATTTTAATCTAGTTTATTTACAATTTAAAATGCATTATTTTCTAAACTGTTAGAATTATGTATCATTTGTTTCATTTTTTTATTAGTTGTAATATAATATTTTCTGTTTAAATCATATATTATCATCGTTAATTTAATCTAATTAAAATGAATTTTGTAATGCAGTTTATAATTTAAAAATAAAATTATATTTTTAATTAAATTTAATTTTAATTAAAATAGTAAGTTAAAAATCATGAAAATGATTCAAATATGTGTTTATCATATTTTATACAGAAAAATTACTTTTAATAAACTTTTTTTGATAACAATTTTTTCTTTACTATTAACATTATAATTTAATTTCAAATATTTTATTTATTATAAAAATTGTTTTCATATAAAAGTTAAAAGTACCTTTAATCATCTTTCGAATATACTTTGTTTTCAATATATCTTGAATGGTAATTAAATAATTCATTATAGTAACTTTCAATATTTCAGCTTATAAAATTATTCTTTATAGAAATAAAAAATTCATAAAAAATAAAGTTCCTTTTATTACTTTTATGAAGTACTCAAGAAGCAAATTTATATATACACATACTTATGTATATTATAAATAAATAGCCCATGATGATAACAACAGATTTTTCTGTGAGGTATTTCGTGTTGTTGGTACAAGTCTGGTTATTCTCCTTGGCCTGCTCTTGGACTATTATTTTGTTCCAGGATAATAATTATGTTATTAAAGGATCCGTGGCCTGTGATCGTACCGTCTCTATGATTATTTCTGTCTTTCATTTTATTAGGCCAGCTCTCTATTAGTTGCAAGTTGTAATGAGTATATGTTTTAATGTATGAACCATCTTATTCTTTTCGATTTATTACGTAATCATTATGAAAATTACTTATTTTTTACTATATTTTTATACTTATAAAAATTATTTACTATATATCGCAATTATTATTATTATATATAATATTAATATTAATATTAAGTTTGTTTTGATAAACAAGATACAGTAGACCACAATAGAGCAATCTATCGATAAGGTATGCGACATTAATCAAGGTAAATATTCCATATAATTTACCACATAAGAATTTGTTGATTTCGCAAAATTTATAGCTCATAATAATTTAATGAATGTTTTCACGCATATTTGCTCAGAAGTAATGTTGACTCATGCAATCAATCATTTCTATATCATTTCAATTGACTGGAGATTTGAGGGCTCGCATAATTTTGCTTTAAGCAGTTGCAATCAGACTCCCGTACAACAGTATCGAAGCTTTAATGTCTCAAAATAATAGCTACAATGACAAATGTCCCTTCAATCCTAATAGTCTCAAAATATTTTGAGCATATTACCTGCATATAATATAATAATAAGATTACAATGATTAAACCGGTCAATCATCGGAATTAACCATGTCATTGAAGGTTTTAATTTTCGACACATTTTAATGTCATTGTTTTCGTTAATCTTTTCTTGGTTTTGAATAGAACTTAGCCTGAGTAGTGTTGAATTCCACAAGTCCTATGTTTACATCAACCGGTATAACAGGAATCAAACATATTTATATTTTTATTTCCCGCCTTAGTGCGCTTCGCTACTATTCCAATTTCTAAACAAAATGGTTTCTTTTGTTTTTGTGTACTACATAAGAAATATTGCCTTTAAAATCTACTTATTTATAAATAAAAAAATCAACTGCTGAAACTATTAAGCATATTAATAAACTATTAAGTATATTCAAATTGTATTGTTGAATTCAATTTTAACCAAGAAAGCTTTAAGGAAAACATAATTTTTCAAATATTTCAATTTCATTGTTGCCTATAAAATAAAAACGTTCCATAATTTTTTTCAAATAGTACACCACCACTTTATTATTGGTGCTTGTTTGAACAGACTATACGACTTCATATTGCAATTGTACGCATTTAGCGAAGCTAATGAATTTAAATCGTCGCGATAAGCACACCGCAAATTCATTCAATATCAGCTTTCCTCGTTTTGAAAATGTCTTCTTCAGGCAACACCACAGGCTTCAAGGTCATATACAAGTGGACGTGAAAAATGACCAATTGATTATATATACCCCGTCGACTTTATTCCCACCATTGCACTTCAAAACATCGTTGACTTTTGCCGCCCAAGTTAAAAGTAATTCCACTGGGATGATATAACATACCTATGCCTTGATATAGCCACAGTTTAACGGCGTATTTCCATTCCGATTCTATATATTATATGTTTATAATACATTATAAAATATCTATTAACGTCTAATGCACTTTTTTATTTAAATTGAAGTTCATATTTTGCACACGCTACACACGCTACAGTAACGTTACTGCGCAAGCGTAATACAATTTTCTGAATTTTCAATGCAGGCGGTTGCTGTTAGATCGACAGCTATAATACTTTATCCTATTAATTACTAGCTTTTGATTAATTAGCCTCTTGGATGCAAGAGTAGTTTCAAAAAAGGCATCACTGAATTGATAAACACATCTTTTGTTAAAAAAACTTTTTATTTATTTATTTAACTTTCACCGAACTCACTATTCAGTCGGATGTACCTGTACAAAATTCGTATAAACTCTATAATTTTGATCTCTATTTTTATTAAATTAATTTAACGTAATAACATTATTACTAAATTTATAGTTTAAAAAATAATAAATTTTACTATTTTTAAGTTTTGCCGTTCAGTTAACATATCTTTTAAAATATGATATCCGAATATAAATATTAATTTTAATAGTATGACATTTTGTATTAATAAAAATATTATAATGCCAACTAAATAAAATAATAAATAATTTCCAACATAATTTATATAAGGGTAAATTAAAAGCATTGATACGTTTTGAAAACATTTATTTTTTTATTTCATTTTACATTAATAATTTATTAATTATATTACATATTCATATATTTATTATGTTAGTGCCTTAAAAAAGTAGCTAATGATAAACATTAATGTTCATACAAATATAAAACTATTACTACGAAAAATAATATAATCTCAGTTTATCAAATAAATGGAAGAAAATAATGTTGTAAGTAGTTTTTTTACAATCTACTGTATTTCGGATTTGAGAAATTTGTACATCTCTGACAATGTTTAAAGAATCATAAATAAAATAATTGTACTTTTCTTGTATATATATAAAATTGCATTGATAACAAGAGTTTTAAAAAATCTTTCGATATACATTTTTAAAAATAAGTTTTTATTTTATCGTTTCAAATTTACAAATTTTTTTAATTCACTGATTAATCATTAACTAATTTTATTTTTAAAATATATTATTTATGTATAACTAATTTGCACCTAAGTCACTATATATATATATATATATATATATATATATATATATATTTATATAATAATTTTAGTTATTAAAAAACTTTTCTTTTAAATTAAAAATTTATAAATTATATAATTTAATATAAATATCTAAATGGTAAAATAAATGAGTTATCTACATTATACTGAACTTATAAATTAACAGTACATTCATTGGAAGTTTTGACGTGTTATTACAGTCAAAAATTGTAAAAATTGAAATAAAATTTCGTTAAATTAATTAGATAAGTTTTAAAAAAATTTAGTTGTAGCTTAAGAAACAAGAATACGTATAAAAAAATTTTTAATTAAAAGAAAAATTTAAGGTAACTAGATTTATTTTATAGTATAACATGAAAATATATTTTCGATTAGAAATTACTTGTGTAGCATAGTGAACACTGAGTTAGTTGTTATATTTAAACTTTCAAAAAATCTAACAATTATTTTTGTTAATAGTCCATTAAATATAAATAAATATATAAACTCTTAAATAATTTAATCTATAAATTATTAAGATAATATATTTTTAATAAATATTATTAATTTATTAATTTAATACCATTAGTTAAGTGTTATTACAGGGCTAAATATTAATAAATTTAGACACATTAAATTAAAATAAAAGCATGCCTTTGTATTATGCAATATGAAATGCCCCAATTGAATATTTATTAACGTATAGAAATAGTAAAAATTTCAAATCAATGATTATCGATACTAAATCTATAATATTTTTTGGAATACTTATAAATACTGGCTTTTTTAATTAAAAATTATATATTATATCATAATAAAAAATATTTCCAATAAAAATATATTTATTTTATACTTTAAGTCTTATGCTCCTTGCGATATATAGCAAAATAAATTTTCGATAAGCCTTAAAATGTACCAATAATTGATCGCGTTACATCATTTATAAATATTAATATTCGTTCTCCATACTATTTCTTAAATTTAAATATTATATAAAAATAAATTGATCTATTTTTATTAAGAAATTCATAATATAGATTTACCGAGAATTAATTTACGATTGAACGTATGGTAAAAAAATCTTATTTGATTCTTAATAGTATATAAGCTCCGTAATATTTAAAATTTTTCAATTACTCAACAATCATATTTTTTTAAATTTGAATTCATTAATTATCTTAAAAGTTCATTTTCAGATTTTACGGTAAAGTAAATAAATGCCTGTTATTATTGAGAGGTTATTCATCCTCCGTAGCTAATAAAGTTTTCAATAATTAAAATAAGTGGAAAGAACACAAATGAGAGCGAGAGAATTTCTTCAATGATAAGCAGTAAACGACTTTTTTTATGTTCAAAATGTTTTAAAAGAATTTTAAATGTACAATCAAACTAAGTTCATAGTCGAAAGAAAAAATATGACAGTTTTCTCGAAAATAAATTTTTACATAAAAATATAATTAAAAGAAAAAAAATGTAAATAATAACAATAATATTCGTTACTTCCTTAAATACAAAAATAAATTTTATAATACTTTCGAAAAAAGTTAAATAAAGAAATCAATATTTTATTAAGAAATGATTAAAAACCGTTAACGATATAAAAATATTTCTAATTAATATCTCACTTAAGTATATTTAAAAATTCCATTTTCGTTTATAATCTTGTGCATTTTAATAATTAATTAAAGTGATTCGTATAGAATTTCCAAAGAGAATTTTCGACTTAGTTCTAAATTAAATATATTAATAACTGAGTATTTTAAAGGCGAAAGCCAACCGTCAGATGCTCGATGGGAGCATAACAACAAATAATCAAACGATTAGCAAACAAATAAAATTTCACCCAAAACAAACAGTACCATTCCCGAATCTACTACGTTTATGTCGAAAACAAATATCCTATTATGGAATGACACTCTGTACAACTTGTTACAATGTTGAAGGCAATTAATCAAGCGACGGGCTCGGTATTTCGAGCATTCAAGCTTTCCTTGACGTTGTTTACCGTCAATTGCGTACATATGCAAATCCGTATCTAGCCAAAGTTAAAGATTATACAAATGTCATTTAACAGAAGCAAATGATAGACATTGCACACAATGTTAACGAAGAACATCATTGGTACAATGAAGATCAGTCACTGACAATGCCGAGCATTGTTAACGATTCGGATTCAGTAATACCACGCAGCGATGTTTTTTGGGCAAATCACTGTAGACAACCACAACGTTTACGAAATTGTCACCCATCCATAAGTCACAATGAAAATGTTCGCGCACAAGTATCTTGTGGTCTTTATTAGTTTCCAATAGCATTCAATAAACTGTGAACAGATCATCGGCAGCTCTTGCGGCATGAAGATTGATCCTGGCGTACAAGGACGGAAATTTACTATCAAGTACATTATTTCATCCAGTTGGCGGTGGTGATGTTTCCAGGAAGATCCTCTTTAGAATTTGTTCAACGTAACTTGCGTTCGAAGGACTGGATGGAAGAGTTTGTGCATGCGTGCATGAAATGTCTTTGTCGATGTCCAATCATGAGGTACATAACTAGTTGCTGTCGTTGAAGAAAAAGTCACGAATGGTATTATTCTTCTCCTATTTGAATTCTAATAGCATAGCTTGCTATACGATGGTCTCATTTTTCCTTTAATCTCATAGAAAATTATATAAGAATCACTCTAATTAATGTTTAGTTTTTAGACAAATTTTAATAAAGTAATAATCTACATCAATTTTAATATTAAATTATTATATATTTAACTACCTATTGCTATTTATTAACAAAATTATTAAAAAATATTTTAGTTAAATTAATGCAATAATCATACTTCACTGAGCCATCTATAATTTATATTATAAAGACATAAAAACAAAACAAAAAGGAACAAATATTGACAAATAATTGATAATATTGAAATGACGCTGCATATTTTAAGAAAGTATATATCATTTGTTTATCGTATTCATGGATCGGTACAATTGCGTATATAATACTTTTCTGTATTTTATTATATAGAGTGGAGATTAGAAATCCCCTTATGTTTATAAGTTTAAAAACACAAATAAAAATGCGTCATTGTTTTTAAAAGTAACATAAGGCTATAAGCACATTAAGATAATATAAATATATTAGTAATAGCATTTTTAAGGATACTTACAGGCAAAGTATTATATATACTTCAAACCAATTTTATTCACTTTAGCATTTTCGACGTCTGCAATTATTTTTCTTTGCTTTAAAAAAATTTGTTAAATTAATTTTGTTAATAGGAATCATACTTTTGCATATGAAATAAACATTTAACTCTTTGTATTCTTAGTTCATAAAAAAGGTCGATACATCCTTATACTCTTATATGCCGATAAAAAAATATATCCTGCCTAGTTGTAAGCAGTTGGCAAGATTTTCTATAAAATTATAAATAGAATATAAAAATTAGACATACGAATTTAAATATATTGATAAATACATAGTTTAGAACTTTATGGTATTATAGTGGCTTTAGGAATTTATAGTTTATTACAAATTTTCAAGGTTATTTGAAAACTACTCTCAATCCTCAAAACTTTTCAATATATCTACACATTCACAATATTTTTTCACTTTATAAAAATGCATTAATAAAATATAATCATAAAAATTTTAATTACCTGGAAAATCCTTTTATTTTCCAGTCTAACAATTAGTAATCTATAGTTGCAATAAATTATTTGTATATTCCGTGATTTTACTTGCCAACGGACAATTACTGGTACTTTTACTTTAACAATATTGCATACTTTAACAAAGCTAGCTATCCTAAGGAAATTTTTAATTCAGCATCTTACAAATATTCACAAGAAAACAATATAAATTAAAATTGAAGCTGGCGTAACGTAGTTTTTTATTTTCTAATCCTCATCATCGCTGAGCCCTAGTCCTTTACTGATTTCCGCAGCGGTAAGTCGCTCACCCCTGGGAGCTGCCGGCGATGTATATGATTGTGGTACATTACCATCATGCATACCATAATTAACGGAAGATTGTGGTGCAGAGTAATTGTGGACATTGTTGTCATCATTATTTTGGTGGGATCTATGTGACTGTCAAATAAACAATAGAAAACAATAAATTAAATTTTCGAAGAATATATTAACTCGTTATTCATATTTGCGTGATTTAGTTGAGAATTTGATAGTTATTTGAAATGTCCTTCGGAACAGTAATTTATCATTTCATTCGAATATCTTTTAGACTGCAAGATTCTTTAAGGTATGTATAATAAATATTATTTAATCAATCATTCAAATATATTTCACAAGTTATTATTGAATTCATGAAAATAAAATTCTCTGCGAGTTTCATTACTTTTATTACATTACAATATTTATATTAAAATGGCCACGTTTTATTTAATATACGATTCAATAATATTGGAAATAATACATCATAGATTCTATTATACAAATATATACAATCTTAAATAAGATTGTTTGTTACACTACAATTCTGATTTATATACGTAAAATTATGTATCGATTTTAATGGTTTCATAATCATTTGAATCTATTTCTTCTAATAATTTATAAAATATTCAAATTTCAACTACATTAATTTTTTTATAACAAATAGTGCTAGCAACTGTTAATAAGTTATTTTATTAGGATATATTGAAACATTTTCAGAATTCATTTCAGAAAAACATACAAAACATTTCAATAAATTTATTGAAATAATTAGTGATTTAAATTATTAAAAATATATACAATATTTTAAAATACATACAATAAAATACCTTATAATATACATAAGCTTATTTGTATAACAATAATTTAAAAGACAATACTTTAAATGCATGAAAAACATAAAATTTACAAATCGTTTTATTTTGGCAATTATTTATAAAATGCTATAAAAGCAAATAATTTTAAGAAATTTTCAAGCCTTAATATTGATATATTTCTTAATATATTAAAAATAACGATCAAAACGTTCATAATTTTAACAATTCTAAAGCGAAAATAAGTTTGTAATTTAAGTTATTTTAATAACTTGAAAAGCATTCAAATCAAGATACATATATTACCTGTTTATAACATTTTAATGCTTTTTGAAATTTAATTTTAAAGTTTAAAGTCTTTTCAATTAATAATATAAAAATTAATTATGATGCAAGTATTATTGAATAATATTAGATCAAATACTATTTACAATTTACGGTATTGACAATGTACTTAGATCATTTATATTTAAATTTTGCAAGTTTAAAAAATAATATAGAAACATCATTGATAAAAATAATAAAAATTAGAATATTTAAAAATTCATGACCTTTTTATTGAAAATCCGCTAACTTATTAGAAGTAAATGATATAATTGTTTATTAATCGAAATATTATAAAATTATATTTAATAGCACAGAAATAACGATTAGTAAAATCTATATTGAATGCAGCTAAAGATAAAATATCGATAACGTATGACCTTAGGTCAAATAATGATGTTCTGGTTAAGTTTGAATATTATGATTTTTATAATCAATTTTACGTAAAAAAAAGGAATATCTGTAAAAAATAAAACACGTTTTTAATTTGTATTTATAAAATTATTTAAAATTATTTTGAAATATATTTTGTTTATGATTTTATAACATCAAATTTAGTATGAACCAACGCTAATATATATATATAATAAATTGATCAAATTATATCGTTTTTTTTTATTCTTTTTCTATATATAAGTAATTGAAAACTTATAATTTCAGAATAAAGAAATCAATAATAAAAATAATCCGATATTAAAACAAAATGATGTTAATAAAATTAAACTTTTTTTAAATACAATAAAAAACATATTGCATAGAATAAAACATTTAAAAATTTTAAAAAATATTAATAAATAAATAAAATTTTAACAATAATTCAAGTATTACGTAAGAATTATATATGCATCTTTATTTTAATACTTTTTAAATTATTATGATTAAAAATTATTATGATTATATGATATACGTTAATTAATAAGTTCTATTAGTTATTACTAACGAATATTTTACATTTTTTTTTTAAGAAGCCGACGTCATTCCGTGTGTCAAAAAGAAAATGCACAGTAAAAAAACAGCATTTGCTTCGAACAAAAAATGTAATGTTAAAGATAAGCAAAATATGCAAAATATCAGTGCGAAAAATAGTTTATAAAACTTCAATTATATAATTTGAATATTAAAGCTATTACGTTCTAGAAGCCAACATATTATTTATAACTTGCTAATATTTACTAATTAATAAATATATTAACACAATCATTTTTGAAATTGAATAAATATTTACTGAATTAAATGCTTTAAATAAAATGCTCGATTATACAATTTAATTTTTTGTGGATAAATGAAAATATAAAAATAATATTATATTTAAAATGACTAAAATACAAAATATTTTTAATAATACAAAAATATTATTTGTTACTATAGTGAATAGATTAAAGCTTATTACAGGATTGTATATATTGAAAATACACATAAATTCTACATATTTAACTAAGATTTAAGTTGATTTAAATTCATCATACAGAAGATTTATAGTTTGATTCATTTATAAATATTAAGTTAGCAATATTAATATTTCACGTAATTTTTAAATAAGTAAAATATTTTTTAATAATTCAGAATTATAATTTTTTAATTGAAGCAACATATATTTCCGCAAAACTGATTTAAATTTAATTGATTTTTTGTAAGATTTTAAAGACATAATTAATCTTATTTAATGACTAAAATTAAAATACTTTCTTACAAAATATAATATGTATATAAAGTGTAATTTTATTTAATTTTAATGAAATTCGTTAAATATTATAAATATTTTGAAATTGATATAAAGAAGAAAATACTGTCTAGTTAAAGATATATTCCCTTATTAACATGAATAATTAATTTTTGTATTTGATTTTATAAAATTAGTTATATTACAAAAATTATAAATGTATTCAAAATAAGTAAAGCTAACAGAAAAAGAAAAGTAATGAAATAAGAAAGCATTAATAAAAATGTTTATTTTTACATGTAATTGTATGATTTTTTACATAATTAACAAAATGTGTTGAATATACTGTGTAAAAATATCAAACAAATTTATTTATTGTAGCATAGATACTTTGAATTCATAAATAATTTATATTCATAATGTTAATATATTTTTTCAGAACTAGAATTAATGTTATTAAGCTTTGTATGCAATTTAATGTGCTTTACATAAGTTATACCTTATATATTTGGAGAATGTGGACCGTTTATTTTTAATACATTGCTTACACTTGAGCCAAAATTCGTTTCCTCTTACTTATTATCCTTAATTAAAATAAATTATCTTGTGACAACATTTTGGATAGTTTTTATTAAAAAAAAATCAAAAACAAAAAAACAGGTTTATTAAGTACACAGATGTAACAAAAAATTATAATAAAAAAAATTTTTATCATTCATTTTCAATATAATAAAATAAACAATAATGTATATTGAATAAGTAAATAAATAAACAAATATCAAAAAATTAACATGAATATTATCCTTAATAGCTTGTAATCTACATCTAAGCAAAGTTGAAACGCTTATATAAAAAACAATACAATTAATAATTACAAATAAATACGATACATAACTATTGATAAAATTTGCAGTTAAATAATCGTTTCAATAAACGGAGAAGATCTGGTTATAAATTTTTAGTTGACTTGCTAGCTATATCTTTTTTAACTTTGAAACTTACACGTTTAGATAAACCATCCATAGCAGTTTTAAAGAGAGCACCACCTATTCCACTGAGAAGATCATTGCCTTGTGAATTTTGATTCTGGGGATAACTATTATAGCCTCCTGAAGGTTGATATTGTTGATGACTACCACCTCCAAGAACTCCACCAAGAATGGAACCCAATGTTCCACCCAATGGATCAGCTGAAGGTTGTTGATAACCTGATTGATTACCTCCTCCTAAAAAGAATTTATAAAAAATTATTTTATTTAGATCAACATGCAAATAAATATCTTACTTAAATAATGTACTGTGTAAAATCAATTTGTTATGTTTTAAAAAATTAATTTATTAATATCTTTTTTATTATAATTCAAAATAAAATGTAATAGTTAAATTAGCTTAGATAAAATAAAAATTTGTTTTAACAAACAAACTATTAGAAAGCATATAAGCATTAAATATTAGCTTTAGCTTATTACTTTCTTATTTTTATCTGATTGGTTAGGTTAGCTTTCTGTTTTTATTAAAATGAATTTTAGTAATATATTTTTTAAACTTTAGAATATATAAATAAGTATGTCAAAGAAGATTGTTACATTCAAACACAGATTCTACAATACTTAAGTTCACTACATAGTGTCAGGTTTCACATATTCGTTCATCAACTATTAAGAGCAATTTTCATAGTAATAAAAGATTTTATTGTATGACATCACTTATATTTTTTAAAACGGAAGTTTTTAATTTAGTATATTAGTATTTTAATTTTACATAATCAATTCTATTTGATATAATTATTATTAATGACCATTACTTAATGATTACTAATGATCTTTTTGAATTGGTATTTATTTAATTTAAGATTCACTGTTAAGAATAATGATGATTATAATGATGATATTAAAAATAAATGATGAACATAAAAGTATTGAAATTAAAATTAGTAAAAAGATATAAAACTTTTGGCATGGAATTGAAGAATATTTAGATATTTATATATATTTTTACCTAAAGCTCCAAGAATAGATCCTAACATATTGGAATCTTGAGGAGGATAACCTTGTTGTGCATGTAATGTTCTATCTCCCTTTAAAGCATTAGATGCTAAACTACTGGCTAGAGCTGCACCCAAAGCACCTAATCCACCCAAACCACTTTCATTCTGTGTAGATTCACTTTTTTCATGACTAGATTCATCAGAATTTTTGTTTTTATTTTTCTAAATAAATCATATTACATTTTAAAAACATAACATTTTCAATTTAAACAAAAATATGGCTAATTTTGTAGTTACATTCATTGCATGTAATGCAGCTGCAACGCCACCTGCAGCAACTAGTCCTCCAACTGCCAAACCAACTTTATCCAAACAATCACCCATACCATCTTCAGATTCCTGATGATAGCGATAGTTATTATTTGGATTATTTTTATAATCATTTGGATCTGACGAAATATTTTCTTTCGGTAGACCTTGCGGATATAACATTGGATAAAGATGTCCAGGAGCTACATAATTATAATACAGACAACTTTCATAATATCAAAGATTTATTATACAAAAATTAATATAAGAGAAAATTTAAGCATATTAATTTTAAAACTTTCATTCCATTTTAAATACAAGTATATTCATATACATACTCTTTGAAAATAATACTTTACATAAAGTAATCAATTTCAAGATCATTTTTACTACAATGTTTTCAAATGTTTATTTATAAAATTCATTCTGTATAATTAATATTTAAAACATAAATAATATACTAACTTAGCTTACATTATTTATATAAAAGATTTTAAATTACTTACGGGGAGGACCGACAGCTATTTCAGGGTCATCAGATATTGGAGCAGAAGGTTTAGGACTAATGGGAATAGTTTCGAAAAATATAGAAGTTATTTCAACTTCTCCATCAATTACTAAATGTGTCACTTGACTATAAGGCAATCTGTGAGCAAATTCAGTAAAATGTCTTCCATTTACAGCAATCTTGTAGCATTGGTATTCACATAATATAATAATTTCAAAATTTGTTCCTGGCTGAATCCACATAGGTCCTTCATTTTCTTCAGGACCCCAGGTCATTGATTTAATATGATTTCTTGTAATAAATCCATCATGAAAACGAGGTGAAACATGTAAAGCAATATCATCCCTTGGATTTAATGTAGGACCTAATTGATAATTAATAGCAAAGCGTGTAGACTCTGGAGGAACTTTGCCTTGAACCTTCACCATTTTTCCTGGTGTCAATCCATCTTCTACTTCTCCAACATAAGGTAATTCCTTTTAAAAAAATTAACAATATATTATTTATTATAATTTAAATGAAATAAAATGTAATAGATAATCTCATTTTCTTGAATAATGGTAACGTCTATATTTCGTAAGTTTTAAAAATTCCTTTTTGCGCAGAATAGAATTCATCGTAATTAATTTTTTTATATAATTTAAAGTAAAATAAAATTTCTATATACAAACCGGATTTAAAATTGGCTGGAACGACATCGTGGCAATATTTTTCTTTAAAACTCTCAGAACCCTCGTAATTTATATAAGTTAATCGACAGAATGGTGGTTCAACAAATCTTTAAACTTGACTTATCGTATACCATCTTAGATATTGATATTTAAAGAACTTGACATTTATATATATTTTGATATTCTATTGTCATACAGTTTATAAATAAAGAAGAAAGAACTTAAAACGTGTCTAACCGTTTTATTTAGATTCTGCGCAAAGAGAACTTTATATTAATTGGTAATTGTACGCGCGCTTATTTTAAATTGCCGTCGAGAGATAGAGGGAATTAAATAAAAAATTTCATGAAAACAAGAACAAATAAAGTATAGAATTATTGTATGTGAATAGATATTTTTAATTATCATAAAATAGTAATTAATGTTATTTGATCTTTCAAATGCGAACAGATTCCTTACCTTATAAACTAGAGCTCTTTAACAATAATAATTTATTATTTACTTTTATTAGAATGTCATATGATGAAAATAATTCACGGCTTATGAGTGGAAAATCTACACATTCAGGGGCTAAGAATAATTTCATATTTGTTTTAACGGATGCGATGGGAGGTTATTAACCAAACTTGCAGGATTTGAATTGGAGTGCCTATATCTCTATTTTATTTTATTCATGTATTTTATTATTATTAGTGCACGGTATCCCAAAGAACGATAGTACTAATGAATATACGCCGGCATGCAAATGTACACAAATGCTGACATATGCAAAAGCACCCTTTACTAACAGTATGCAAACAAAACCATAGTAGACGTGTTAGAAATGTATCTCATATAAGATATTTTGTCGACTCTTGAAAGCAATTTTAATTAATTAAAAATTTTCCGTTTTTAATTCTTAGAAGATGTATTTAAAAAATTACAAAATATCATTTCCATAGAGTATTTGCTGGATCATTTTATTCTACATATAAAGAGCGACGTTATAATATTTTAATTGCTGAAATTGAACAAATTTAATTTTATTGATTAATTATTTATTTCATCAATACTTTCCATTTACAAAATCAGCTTCATTATAAATTTGTAGTAATCAAAACTTAGTTGCTTTATGGCAATCATCACGAAGTCGTTAATTTCCATTTCGTATATCTCCTTTTCCCACCGCCGCCGACAATTATATAGTTTTTTATATATTTTTTTTATAATGACGATTTCTTACTATTATTTTGATTTCTTTTGCTATGAAACTGTAGAATGTATATACTATTTTTGTATGACTAAAATTTGAGCGACGATCAGATACATTATGAGTCCTACATAAGTTGTAATTTTTTTATCCCCACATGTGGCTACCAAGTTAAGAGGTAGACCGTTAATATTCTGTCAGAGTTTTAAATTGTAATATTAATTATTATATTAATATCAATATTATTTTTCTTCTTATTTATTTTCGCGTTTTATAATAAACATATAAAAAATTAATTTTTTAGATTGCATAGTTTTTCTTTTAGTAATTCATAATTTTCCTCGCTTGTGAATGCTTTAATTTTAATATCAATAGTGTTTATTACTAATTCATTAAATTCAATAAATTCAATAAATATTTACTCTGTAGCCATGCTTCCAATTTTATTTAACTGAATATAGAAATGACAGATCAATGTGCTAAATATATAGCATCACAAGTTTAGAAAATAGGTATTATCCATTTCGTAATATTGAATATTTTAACCTCTAAATAATTAACTTCGACTATGTTTACAATTAAATTAAATAATACCAAGTGAATAATTTTAAAATTAATATACCAAATTAAAAATAAAATTTTTTTAATTCATAATGTATAAAAGAGAAAAATATATAAACAAAAAACGAAAATTAAATTGGAAAAAAGATAATCTTCAAGAAGACAAGATTATTAAAAAACTAGAAAAAAAATTAAGAATTAATAAGCAAAAAAAATGTATACCCAAGTCATTTATTTCTGATGGACTAGATTGTATCCTTTAATTCAATACTTTGTTTCATATTTATTAACTGTCTCATCATAATTTAATCACAACCCATACTTTAATACAAAATACATATAATTTTATTTTAAAAGTGACATTTATTAATAAAAATCTAATGCATATAATTTACTTAATATAAATATATAGATCTTTTGAATATCTGTGATGAAGAAAATAGAAAGATTGCTGCAGATAGCGAAAGAAAATTATTATTACACTCCAATGTATCTGAAAATTCTGATAGTAATTCTGACGCAAATAATAAAGTTAAATCTAAAATTAAAAAAAAAAGGAATGACAGTAAGCAAACAGAAAAGAAGTCAGATAGTGAAAATTTTACAGAATTGTCATCTGGTAATAGCAGTGATAATGATATTAATTATACCAACATTGATGAAGATATAGATAATAAGAAAAATTATAGAGAAAATAAATATGATGTTTGTAAAAGTTATCGGTCAGATGATGAAATTGAAAGCGGTAATGATAATTACAACGATAATACTAATAAAAATTTGGTAACGAAAAGAAAGAAATGTGATAAGAAAACAGATCCAATTAATTTAAAGAATACTACAGTTAAAAAGAAAAAAATATCTGCTAACAACTTACTTGAAAATAATATTAGTAAAACTGATATCGATTTATCAATAAGTAAGTCAAATTCTAGTTTAGAATTAAATTTGGGTTCCGTAGATTCCAATAAAAAAATTGATTTTGAAAATGAAGAAGGCTTATGGGAGGATATTTATGGTAGAAAAAGAAACAAAGATGGTTCCATAATACCAGAAAAGAGACAAAAATATATTTTGCCTGCTTTGAGATTAGACAATGTAGATAATACAGAAAAAGCTAAACAGTTATTGTCTTTAAAAAGACAAATCAAAGGTCTTTTAAATAGATTAGCAGAAAGTAATATGCATGTGATTCTATCTCAAGTAAGTTTTATATACATTTTAATATTTTTTTAAAAATATGAATTATGATTTAATGATTATTTTAGTTGGATGAATTATATATGAGTAATAGTAGAAACGATATGAATGAAATGCTTTCAAATATTATGCTAGAGTCTATTGTTGCCCCTATATTAACAGCAGAACGACTTGTAATTGAACATATGATGTGTATTGCTATACTTCATGCTAATATTGGTACTGAAATCGGAGCTCATTTCATTATGAGTTTTATTAAAATATTTAATAAAATGATACAAGAACCACAAGAAGTACAAAACAAAGAACTCGATAATGTATGTTTAATGATCTCTCATTTGTATAATTTTAAGGTAATTATTAATATATATTAACTACCTTTTTTTTACATTTATATATAAATATGCATTTCTATAACTTTATATACATTTATATATACATTTATTATACAAAACCACAAATGAAATTTTTGTGACATCTACCATTAACTTAAAATTATTTACTTATTTCAAGTATAATAAGTTTAATGAATAAATATATTTATTATATTTAATTCATTTTTTTTGTTTAAATTATAATAATAACTTTTTCTGTGGTTTTCGGTTTTTATATCCAGTAATTTATTAAATATACTAGTTTAATATTTTTTATAATTTTAACTTTAGGTATTTGGATCCCAGCTCATATATCAAATTTTGGAATACTTAGCAAATAAATTTACAGAAAAAGAAATTGAATTAATTCTATTATTTTTAAAAACTACAGGATTTAGATTAAGAAAAGATGATCCTATGGCTTTGAAAGAATTAATTTTAAATTTGCAACAAAAAGCAGTTGGAGTAAAATCAACCAAGTAAAATAATATTTATATTTTATTGGAATTAAGCAAATCGTACACTAAAGGTTTTTAAATATAATTAATAAATTTACAAATTCTAAAATGCAAAGCTTAGAAATAGACACAATGAATAGAATAGATATAAGAATAGAATAGATACAATGTGACAGTTTAACAAACATTTAATATATGTGAAAACTATAGATTTTTTTTAACTAATTAATTTCAAAACCAAAGTATAAACAACTAATAAATAATTTAATCTCCCTTTGTTGAGATAACATATGTAAAACTAGGTATTTCATATTTTACAAAAAAATTACACAATACTAATTTTAATTTGTCTGCAGTTCAAGGGTTCAGTTTATGTTAGATATTTTATTAGCTATCAAGAATAATAATACGAATAAAATTCCACAATATGATCAATGTCACATCGATCATTTGAAAAAACTTTTAAAAACTTTAATTAGAAAAGGAAATACAATTTCACAATTAAATCTTTCACTTGAAGATTTACTAAATGGTATGTATACATGGTTGGCAAAAATTGTTTATTACTAAATATGTTAAAAATAGTATACTAATTCTATATAATTAAATAAAAATTAATTTTTATTAAGTACTTTTAATAATTTTATTTTAATGCACTTTTATATTAGTGGATGAAAAGGGAAAATGGTGGATTGTTGGTTCAGCTTGGTCTGGTAAATTAATTTCAAATGATAAATTAATAGAACCTGAGAATAAGCCAGTATACAGCCAAAAAATCCTTAATTTAGCTCAAGCCCAAAGAATGAATACAGATATAAGAAAGAATATCTTCTGCATTCTTATGACAGCTGAAGATTATTTAGATGCATTTGAAAAATTACATCATTTAGGATTAAAAGATCAACAAGAAAGAGAAATAATTTATGTTATTTTAAATTGTTTATTACAAGAACGAAATTTTAATCCTTACTATTCTGTTTTGATACAAAAATTTTGTGAATACGATAGAAAATATCAAGTAAGTGAAATGATTGATAATGTAAATTCATATAATATGTAGAGCATATAATTATTTTCACTCATTTTCAGATGATTATGCAGTATACAATATGGGATAAATTGAAAATGTTAAGTAGTTATAACAATAAACAACTGATTTGTCTTGCAAAATTGATGTCTTATCTATTTATTCACAAAGCCTTACCTTTATCAATTTTAAAAGTGAGGATCTCTTAAATTCATATTTATTTATATTATTGTAGATGTTTTAATATATTTTATTTATTAGGTTATTGATTTTGGAGAATTGGATAAGCCGACAATGAAGTTCTTCAAAAAAATAATGCTTGATATTTTACTTCATGAAAATACAGAGACATGTGTCAAAGTTTTTGGAAGAATTGCATGTGGAACAAAATTATATGAATTTAGGGATGGTTTAAGACTATTTATTAATTATTTCCTTCTTAAAAATATTAACAAAAAAACTACATCTGAAGAAGAGTTTGAATTATTAGAAAAGAGAATTAAAATTGTCGATGAGTTATTGATAAACTCAGAATCAAAAATTTCTTTTTAGTACATAATGTAAAAAAGTTTTACATATTTTGTTTAATAACATTGTTTTTAAATTATAAAAAATTGTTACTTAAATTTAAATATTATTTTTATTATTATGTAAATAAATATGAAATATGTAAGGTGGAACAAAATGATATATAGAAATAATTAAAAAATATGTTAAAGTACCAACAAAATTGATATACATTTTCAATGTATATTGTACTATAAAGTATAAAATTATATAAATTTGTAATCCTTATTTATGAATTATAATTATGTATTTGAAAATATTATTAATAAAAATATAAACATAATTTGTTTGCTACATTAATATTTATATTTATAACATCAAATTTATCATATACTGTAGTGATCAAGGAGCAATAGCAAAGTTTGGATTTAGCGCGCGTCATTTATTACTAAAAAGTTTAAAAATTAAAAATATATTAAATATAAATCAACAGAAGTTGTATTTGTAATACAAAATTTATAATATAAATAATTAAACAATTTTTATTTAAAATCAAACTGAAATTCAAATTTTTAAAAAATCGACAGATTTTAATGTCGATTATTTTTTAATAATGTTCTTGTAACAATGATTTTTTGGTTAGATACATTTTGTCAGTTGAATGTGATTAATGACTTTTATTATTTATTGTTAGTACTTTGAAATTTACTTTTAAAATTAGACTATTAGCTGAGAGAATCTTAATTATGCGTTTACCACTTATGCACGTAAACTGGATGAATAACAATAATAAAAGAATGATATTTCAAGAAACATATATGTATATATAAATATATATATATATATATTTATATATACATATATCAATACACAAACAATAATTTGTAATAAATACAGTTATCATTAGATATTCCTATATATTGACGTGTAACTTAGTAAATAAATAATGGATTTTAATGAAACCATTAATATGCTATCTCTTTGAAATATTTGGACTTCGACGCCGGAAAATTATGGTTTATTATCAATTTACGTAATCGCACCATATAAATAGTGATTTTTATTTATTCTTTATAATGCATTTATAATGTATTATAATAACAATACATTGAAAAGTAATACAGATGTTTCGCTTTATTTAGAATATTAATCATATAATGTGGTTTATGCAAAGCAATACGCACCGAAAGCTTTGTTTATCCGAATGAATAGCTTTTTTGATTGGTCGAAATCTTTTGCAATTCTTTGGTAAGCAACAGCAAATTACGAAAAATCCATTAATGCACGATTAAAAGAAAATTAAACATAAAGATTTTAACGATTAAGGCTGTCAAAGCAGAATACTTCTGTAAACCAGATTGAAAAATGTTTGCCTGCATTCATCATTATCATAAATATATATAGCTCTTTCCATTTCATTTACGTATATCCTTATTTTATATTACTTATTTTTTCTTATTATCATAATATAAGAAGATAATTATTACTGATAATTATTTATATAATATAATATATTATTAATTATAATATATACAATATTATAATATATTATTTATATTATATAATTATTTATACTACCATTCATAAATGGAGGTTATCGCATGCCGGCATTGGCAATAGCTTTTTCACCGAGCTAATTATTTTGCCATTTCACCAAGCTCGGTCGTATCTAAAAAATAAAATAAAAGAGATGGAGAAACAAAGCGAGAGACTGAAAGGCGAGGAGACCGACGAGGATGTGCCAGATGTCGAGAGTCATCGGCATTGCGTGCGAGGTTACATCCCGAGTACTCTCATTACCACCGTCATATAATTTACGTATTCTCTTATTCGCGAAGGAGTTTTGCTCACCATCGCGTGCATAGAGTGCGCTCTCTGGAGACGGAAAGGTAGACTGTCGCGCGCGCACATATGCGGATTAAAGAAGGAGAGTAGTAGAGAACGAGAGAGCGAGAGAGAGAGAAAGAAGGGATAGACAGAGGGAGAGAGAGAGAGTAGTGAGCTTATGCTGATGCTCGAAGATGTTGTACTAGCGGTTCTCCGGTGTGCCACGGCCTAGCATCACAACGGACACGAGCGCAAGTTGAGATAGGGAGAAGACGTTAGCCGGCCACGACGGCGTTGCAGCAGCAACCGCCGCCGAGGACGACGTCGGAAGCGACGAAGCTTTCCTTGTTCGGTTCTGTCTCTTCCTCGCCGTGAGCCGTCACTCGAGTTTGATCTTCGTCAAGTCACGCAATTAGGACAATGTAAGTCATTGCATTAAGTTCGCCTTAATATATAAAAAGCGGGCATGCGAAAAGTGTGCATGACCGAGCTCCACGAGTGCCTCGCGGACTCGGTATCTTTGTCTCGTAAGAGAAGTGAAACACAGGCGCGACATTAGTTATGTACGCTGCGCGCGCAAATGGCCGAACAAACATTCAGGATAAATTTGATATCCCGGCTGGCTGGTATCATTCAATATACAACTCCGATTAACAATGCTTGGCTATCTTTGCGTAATCTTTCCTCTTGCGCTAATTACGTTCGTTTCTTAACATTCGAGGGCTGTGCAGCTCTCGGTCGCCTTGAATCACTAAAGGTTTAGGCTTACTTATCGTCGTGCTCTTAGAGCTTGTACTCTTTGCCAAATAGTAGTGTAGAACGGGCTTGAGCCTTTAAGTGCTGCGTGTGTTCTCTTGGCTATTTAAAGGACAATAACAGTTTGATTTACTTGTTATTGACTCGCTCGCGTATCAATTGCATGAGATGGCTACTGCATCCTTGACTCTCGACTTGAATGGCATTGATAGTAGCGGACGTTTGTGACGATAAATGAAGTTTCGTGCAATAAAATTCCTTTAAAGTTTCGAGTGGGCAGTTTTTGAATTTTAACTTTATAAAGTGCATCTTATTTGGCATTAATCTGCCCTTCCCTATCTAACATTCTAATTAAATATCATGAAACTTTGGCTTTGATGTCGGTATAAATAAACGGCTAATTGAGCGATGTTCAATCATACGGGACTCTCCCCATATTGGCAAATTGCTCCTCGACATCAAAGCAAACGCAAAAATTCACTTTCGCGCTAGCGTAGATGGGCGAAAACCTCGGAGCAATCGATGAAATTCATCTTATTTCGCTTTATATCGGTAGGTGCAGCGATCATTCAGACAGTGTGCACTTGACTGCGCCGAACAACACGACGTTGTAATAACAACATTGTTGGAATACGGTACAGATTGGCACGGGGGCAGGGATAAAGAAAGAAACGAGAACGAAAGAGAAAAAAATAGTGAGCGCGCCGAAAACGCCGCGCTCCTACGATAGCCCGTGAAAGAGGAAGGGTGAGGGGGGAGAGAGAGAGAGAGAGAGAACGAGAACGAAAGAAGGACGGAGGTACTCCGATGGTTTCATTGCCCTTTGAAAGCCCCCCATATTGCGTACCTAACCTCACTCTTTCTCTCCCCCTCAGAGTGCGTTCCGTCGTTTCTCTCTTCTTTGTCAACCACCCATCGCACTGATACACCGTATCTCCCTTGCTCTCTCGCTCACGCGCACGGTGTACTGCGGGCGCGCATGTGTGCGTGTTCGCGCGCGCATGCGATTGTGCACGCGTACACACGTCCAGCTATCGCGAACCAAAGAGCGTAGAGCCGACGCCGAAGTACGCGTTGTACAGCGGAGAGTTAGATACTGCGGTTGGGAACGTCTCGTTCGTCGCTCCGTGTTCGAGTGTGTGCGTGTTTTTTATCTGGTGAGAAGCCTCGAGGAGAGCAGAAAGAGTCCTTTCCTCGGCGCCGGCTCGCACATTACACGCCCCCTCAGGTAGGCTGCCGAACTCTCGACTCAACTGCTTGCGCGTTGCAGCGCCTGTACACATTCACAAGCACGCATTCCTTATATTTAATTCTGCGATGGCCTTACTCCACGGATTATCGCAGAGATGCCGCATCCGTCCCCAAAGACGTTTTGCAAGCTCCCGTCTAAGTGGTCGTTTTGTTTATTTTGAGTTCACGCGTGGCTCTGTGGCTGTCCGCCTCTTTTTTTCATAGGCGTGCGAGCGTTCGGACGAACGCCGTTTGCACTTTATTCCTTGCTTTTCGATCGCGTTTATTTGCGTCTGATAATACAGCAATTTTTTGTTCTGCACGTATCAGTAATGGCCGATTCTTTTACTACCTAAGCCGTATTAGCGATTTGCGAAATATTATATTCTGTATTCCCATCATTTCGTTTTACATGAATCATTTATAGTATTGTACTTAAGAAATTTCGCTCGTCTTTTCCAATGTATTCTCGAGTCTTGTCTTTGCTATATATGCTTTTAGACCCTTTGTAAACAAAATAAAAAAATAATGAAGAAAATGCGTGCGCGCGCGACCACACGCACGCACACACAAATACACCCCGGGGGGGGGGAGCTTCGCGTTCCATAAAAAAGAAAAGTAAAAAAAACGGCGCTGCATTTGGAAAAATCATTTTCATTTGTGTTTTACCACATTAAAAAGTAATGTCGGCAGGTCGAAAGTTCTGCTCACGGTCTTACATGTAAACAAAGTACGACTATACAGGGCGTCCCTTGCCATCTCCAACTTTCGACCCCTTCCATCACGCGGGTTCACAAGAGGTAAATGTCCTCGAGACAGTCGATATATGTGTACATAGATATACAACCTTGCTACGTGTCGCGAGTTCGGCGCTCCTCCCATTCGCTTTATTTTTTCCTTCTTTTTCCTCGGCAGCTAACGTCATGTACAGGCGAATGGCAAATAAAAATGAGGAAAGGGCAAAGGGAGAAGGGAAGGAATAAGGAGCGAAGCTTGCGCTTATATTTCTTTTCAAACTAAAAGAACGGGTTGGGCGTTCGCGATTTTCCGTAAACAAACTTGACCCTGCCGGATGCGAAGCCCGTTGCGCTGGTCAAGAGAGAGAGAGTGTCCCCCCCTATGTGTGGAGGTGTACGTGTGGGCGCGCACGCGCACTCCACTCGGCACCCTTTGCCTCTGGCGAAGTCGCGAAAGGAGACAGAGAGGAAAGGAGTGCGTGCGTGCGCAACCGGATGACGTGGGTGTACGCGCGCGATCCGCGGCTCGCAATGACGGTTATTCGAATTAGTGAGAAGCGATTGTGAGACAACTCGAGCTTTTGCTCGTGCTTTGTCCCTTTTATCAATTTGAATATTCGCAAGACGATTTTTCTCGTTGGTGCTTCGGTGTTATTAAATCTTCATTTATTCTTAAATTATTGACTGCTTAGTTTATGCAGACAGTAGAGTGGCTAGTTTTTGATTGATAAATTTTTCACAACTGCTAAGCGAATAATAAATGATTATAGGAAGAAAAAAAAAACCACGCCCTATCGTAGTAAAGCCGAATGAATTTTTGTTCATTTTACAATTATTTATGAATAATCGTTTCCATAAGGCTCGTAATAAGTCAGTGTTGCATGTCATTGTCGGTTACATTCAGTAGAATAAGAATTGCAATGGTTGTATACTTTTGTCTGACCGATCATCTGTTATTACTTGTTTTTTTTTCACTGTACACATTTTTCCAATATTAATGTAAAACTATTTTTTATAAACAGGGCTCTATTTAATTTTATATATATATATATATATATAAACCATAAAAAATGTATTATTTTTTAATAATGTACTTTGTGGGTAACTCTTAATTATTTTCTTATTTTAATACGTAATATGGCATCAACATTTTTGTACAATTTATTCTAATTTCTTTGTGACATATCATTTCGTATTCATTTTCATCATTTGATTAACAAATCTTTATAATTGTATTTAATATCAAATTATTGCATGTAGTTGTAAAATTCGTATAAAATAACGAGAAAATATAATTAAATTTTACTTAATTGAAAATTAAATTTATATTAAAAATTTTATTATAGAATGTAGATAAATATATGTCAACTTATATCATATTTAATATAATAAAATATAATAATATAATAAAATATAATAAAATAATATAGTTATATTATAATATACTAATATAATATGAATTATTTAAGTATATACTTGCGTGAAATAAAAAAATAGAAATTTTTTTTTCGTTTATTTTAATTATTATTATTGAACAATTAATATAAAAAATGAAATTAGTAATTGAGTACATGAATTTATATGTTGTATAATATAATTACCATCAAGTATAGATTATTCATTATTTACCGTATAATTTTGTACTTTTTATTATATCACATTCGTTATGAATGTCAAGAAACTATGTGTGAATTGAATATTTACTTATACATGCATATTTCTTATTTTTCTATGTGCATATGTATTATATCATTAAACACAATTTCGATAATAACTTGTTAGTTTGATAAATAAACACTTGTAAACTATAAACTTGTTGTAAAATAATATAAAAATAAATATTATAAAGATCTGACTTGTCTTAAGATCATTTATAGTTTTTTTTTTTTTTTTTTTATTTAAGAGCAAGACACGAAAGCTCAAATATATAATACATAAATTATATATATGCGCTATGTTCTGAATTCAAATCATTACGCGAGATGCAATTTGGAAGGGTGAATAGTGATAATTTATTTAATAACCGTATATCTTGTCAATATTATAAATCTTTTTATTTTACGTTATGTCTATTATCTAAAATAGCGTGAGTGTTTATTCTAAGAATGTTTGAAAATTCAAGTTATTTATTTTTTTCGCGAATTAACTATAAAATTTTGTTATTATTTGTGATTTCATAAATCAATTATATTACGAACTTGTACTAATGTATAATAAGATGAATGTGGTTTAATCATAAGCGCGTCTTTATTATAGTATTTTATTTAAATTATATTTATTTAAAGTTTTTCTTTTTTTTTTACCGTAAAGCATGTACGTGTTTATGTAATATATGCTCGATACTTTACATTAAAATAAAATATATTATACTTTACATTACTTTTATTTTTATTTCAGATATAACTTGTATCCTCCTCTTTCTATCCCTCTTTGTTACTTCCTTTTCTCTTGGTTTCTTTTACTTATGCATTAAATTTAAGTTTAGGGGAATATACGTGGACGACTGAAGGCTTGCTTTCCCTCTTTTTGATGTTTGGATTTTGCCGCTTATACTGTATCACTGCATAGGACATCTATGTAGATGCGTGCGCATAATTCTGGTTATATTTCTGGTTCTTCCTACCACCACCGAAAGCGACCATAAGTTTCATGGGCTTTTAATAACGATGGAACTTGTATCGTTAGGTTTTATTGAAATTGATAAAAAGTCGTTTCTGTTTTATTCTATGTGTTTCCATTTAAAATGCTAATGGCTGTTAAAAGTCAGTCTAAGTATAGTGAGGAGGTTTTTCAGGTAGGTCTCTGAATGTAGAACACATTTTCAATAATTTTATTTAGGTTGTGTTTGAATGGCTGACTTGTTTTGATATAAGTTCTGTTACACAACTATCTGGTTCGTTCTGCTTGATTTTTAGAATTTTGCGATATACTATTATTATTACTAACACATATTGCTTAACATTGTTTCTTTTGTAATTCAAATGTCTTGTAAACATTTTAGAAGTATCATTTTATACATATATCGATATGAAACTATTTACAAATGATTAATATTTAACTTGTAATAATATGAAAATTAGTTTGAGTGGAATCTATTATCTAATATTGTCTAATAATTTTTATTTAATAGAATTTTGAAAGTTTTCTTTTAAAGACCAGATTGTATTTATTTTAAATTATTTTAAATTATTTCAAATAGTTTCTGAATATCATTTATTTCAATGTATTTAAAATCAACTTTATAATCATATTAATTTATTATGCTAATTTATTAAATTAAATGTCCGGACTAATGATAAATATAAATAAATAAGATTATTATTAGATTTAAATAATATTAATATTCTCATTAATGTTTAATTACAGTAAAATTTAATATATTGAAGATTTTTATTATTATAGATATACTGTACAAAATGAAATGGTCTCCAGGAGCTCTTTTTTGTGAGCAGGTAGGCGAATTGACAAGAGTTTTTTCACAATGGAACGAGTGCGAGCAAACAGTTGTACTATATGCCTTATTAAGACGAATTCCAGCTGTTCAAGCTCGTTTTCTTGCTCAAGCTGTTCAGCATTCTCTGCACTCAGTTTCAGAACTGGACTCACAAGAACTAAATGCTAATAATCCTGGTAAATTTCATTAAAACTGTAGATTATTTAAAATTATTTATAGAACTTGTATGGGTATTAAATATGAATGGAAATTAATTATCAAATGTCTAATAATTTTACCATATTTGATGTATTAATATTTTTTTTTTAAAGTTTTTTAAAACATTTAAACTTGTTTAATTTCTAAATTTAGTAGATACATATTAATTTTAAAGTTATCATAAATCAATTTAGTACCTTATATTATTTGATATATTTTTTGTTATTTTATAAAATTGTGTTGTAATAATATAGCAATATTTTTTTATTTTTATAATTAATAAGTTTATTCTATTAAAATGTAGCCTAGAAGTATTTAATTTCCAAATATAAGCTTTTATTGTTATGAAAAATTTAATACTAAAGATAGTTTAATACCATAAAGAAATTTCTATCATTTTCATTATATCAATAATATAATTAAATTGAATTCTTTTTTTATAAATATAATCTTTGCAGCTTTTATTAATTCATTATTATTGGAGACAACAGAAGTTGCCATTAATCAGCTACTTACACATCTTCCTTTATTAAGACCAGGAAACGTGGAATGTAAACAATGCTATTTATTAGCTATACCTGAACTAATCAGTCATTGTATAACTACTGGTCAATATACAGAACAAACACAGCAACTTCTTAGCTATACTCTTATTCATCCAGCCATTACTAGTCAAGACAGACGTGCACTAACTCAATGGCTTAGACAACTTGAAGATAGAATTAGTAATGCGCAGCCAATTCATAATGTTGAAGAATATGCAAATAATACCTCCATTCGGTAAATGCATTAAAGATTTACTTTATCTTATGCTAATAATTATAACATAAAATGAAACTGTTTGTTAAAGACGAGGAAATACATATAAATTTATAAATATTAAAATAAAATATGTAAATGCTACAATTTATTATTCCAATAACATGTCTGTGTATATATATATATAATATAAGATTTATATTTTAAATAATATTCCTTTTGATTTGTATGGAAAATTATTACAATTTTTGGGTTTTGTATTTTAGATGGGACACAGCATGGCAAAAAACTATTAAACAAAATGACCAAATAAACCAAGGTTATGGTGCACAATCTGGAACATCTTTTAACTTTCAATTTCAACTCCCGGCCAGCCGTCAACGACGTTCAAATAGTTTAACACCCCCTGTATCATCACAACCTGAAGTTATTGAGCGTAGTGGAAACTCAAATATTTCAACAAGACACAAAGCTAGAAGCTTTAGTATTTCCGAAGATCATTCCAGTAAATTTTTTTTTTTCGTACTTATATTATAATTTATTTTTGATACAATATTTATTTCATATAAATTTAAAGTTGCTGCTCTAATTGGATTGGGTCCCCTCAGTCCTCAGAGTTCTTGCGCAAGTAGCGGTAGCGAAGGTGAAGCTTCCGCTCGACCTTTAACTACAGGAATGAGAGGTAAGTTGATATAAATGTCATAAATATACATCAGTATTAGTATTTCAATTATTTATACTAAAAGGGATTTTACTAAAATATTTTATCAATAGTAATATATTTACAACAAAATTAAATTATTTTTATGTAAGGAAATATAAATATAATAAAGTATAAAATTAAAATATAAGAATAAAAAATATTTCTTTCAAGTTTGTTTTGCTAATTAAGTAATGTTTATAATTCATCTTTAATATTATAATAATAAACGTTAATTTTATTATATATTATCTATTAAATATGATTTGGATTTTTATTTTCATTTTTATTTTAATTAAAAGTTCAATAGTAAATTGTATATTTTACATTTATATATTTTTATAGTAAAAAAGGAATTATAGAATGATTGCGCAAGCACTATGAAAAATTTTAATAAACCGAAATTTTTTTCAATTAGATTATTTATAATTTATGTATTAGTTTGATCTTTGGAATGAACATAATCTATTTTTTCTATTTAAGTTTATTTTATGTAACAAATTTATATATTCATTTCATTAATTTATGTTTCAATATTCGTATTAAAATAAATATTAAATTAATAAAAAATGTAAACAAATATTAACAGATGTACCATCGTGGCTCAAGACATTACGTCTGCACAAATACAGCTATCTATTTACCAGCCTCTCCTACGAGGAAATGCTTGAACTCACAGAAGAACGTCTTGCCGAACAAGGAGTGACTAAGGGTGCGCGACACAAGCTTGCTTTATCAATTGCGAAATTACAGCAGCGCTACCAGACATTGTTAAGTTTGGAAAAAGATCTCGTACAACCGCAACGTGAGACAAACCAATCTACTTCTTTTGCTCAGAAGCCATTGATGGTTGGCGCTTTGGATGAACTTAAAGCAATACTTGCAACACCTCTTAAACCTAGCCAGGAGAACGATAACCAAGATATACCAGCACAATTTACAAAGGTTCTTGGCAAATGTAAGTTCCGAAATTCCAGTTTAATGGATGTTTTCTTTTGACCATACACAAATTTTAACTACCATATAAATAACAAACTAATTATTTAAAAAGTACCGAAAAATATTTCGGTTCTGTCTTCGGCGATAGCTTTTGTTTGTCACATTTTTTAATAAAGCAATTGCCAGATCTAATTATTATATAAATAATTTATTCTATATTCTTCCTTCATTTAATTTAAATAATAAACATACCCAATATTACTTGTAATTATACAAATATATATACATTTTTTTGTTATAGTATGCAGTAGATTGGCTTTGGAAAATATAGACGATGCAGTTTTATGCTCATGCATAAGTATTTTCGAGAAGGTATTACAACATGATTGTTTTACATCAAGCCAGAAAGAAAAAGTACAACAATGGCGCAGTCGTCTTGGCAATCCTAGACCGACTCCTAAGTAAATTATATTTTATTTACTGTTAATGTTTGCAATTAAATTTATTGTATTAAAAAATAAAAAAATTTTATTCTTATAGATGGCAACATAATCATGCTTTCTTTAATCGAAGATACTGTAATTCACAACAACATAGCCGGAAACCTAGTTTAAATTTAGGCCATATTGGAAGCGCTAAATCATCAAACAATTTCATTGTTACACCGCATAGAAATAGCATATCTACTCCATATCTGCAATCAAGTTCAAGTCAATCATCCAATCAAAATAATCTCCAATCAGTTCAAGTTCCCGAAAAACGACCGAGTCTCCAGGAGACCAGTTTAGAGGTAAATATGAATCAATATAATAAATTCAAATAATTCAATTTCTATTTATATTATCCACTGCTTTTAATAGTATTTTTTATAAATTATGCATTAATTGTATACATTAAAGTACTTATATTTTGCAAAATAAAAATAGTACTTAATATGTTTAATATATAATAATTATTGTCCTCTTAAAAGTTATTTAATAAATAAATAAATAATTACTTAAAAATACTATCTATGCTTTTTGAAATATTCATATTATTATAAGAATTGTTTAATAATTATTTATAAGCTGTGCACTGAACGTAAATCAATATTAAAACATTTTCATTCAATACTTGTATTGATGATGCAATACAAATTAAAAAAACATTAATTATCTTTTTAATGTATAGTTTCTTTTACTTTAAGATCACTAGTTATATTATAGAAAATTTTATATACATTAATCAAGCATAACAAATTTTTTTTAAACTAAGAATATTTTTATTACAAGATTTATTTTCACCACATTTTATTGAAATATTATAATTAAACACATGTATTACCAAATATTTTAGATTAATTGATGCATACATAATTGTTGATTTCACAAACGTGGTTATAAAATTCAAAAATTCTTGTAAAGTAGGCAAACATTAAAATAACTGTGACATTAATTTAAGAAAATTATTATCAATGTCACGGTACATTAGCTTATTTTGTACATATAAATATAAAATTTTTAATTTAGAAATTATAAACATTGCAGCAGTTGCAGAGAACCTTGCAACGTACATACAGCGCACCAAGAGACAACTTCTTTGGGCATTCGAGCAGCACAATTGAAACGACGGAACCAGAAATAAATTCTCGCTTAGAGTCGCTGTGTTTGCGCATGACTGAGCAGGCCATAGGTGGTTTTGGTGAAGCTTAAATTTTTATTTTGCTTCATAACAATCATTAATACACGGCACCGCATTCGTATTGTTATCCACACACTTATACAGCAGGTTAGCGCTATTTTTATAATTTTTGGACGACGAAGATTAAAAAGAGAAAAAAACGATGAAAGGAAGGTAAAGACGATACAAGACGATACAAATAAATAAGCGCAGAACATGTATTCTCATATAACTCAACTGTCCAACATTAGAGACAAACAATATGTAAAATAATAGACTGTGTGTGATAGAGAATAATTCATAATTTTTAAGAAAATTATAAAACATCAGAATGGTTTTAAGTTGGCAAAAAACAAAACAAAACAAAAAAAAATGACGATTCTGCCGATGGATTCTTACAAAAAAGAATTCAATATCAATTAATAAAAAGTATTTTTTATTTTGATACTTTTTTAGTCACAAAAAAATGCTTGATTGATTTCCATACATTATGCTCTTAGGGACATTTTGTGTACCTGGCAGTCCTATAAGATAATTAATATACCAAAAACAATGATGTTTTTTATTAATTGATATTTCAAGATAGGCGCAAAGAAGGAAAATGAATCATATTCTCATAATTTTTAACAATTAATGTTGATTTAAGTAAAAAATATAAGCTATAACACATCTACAATTAAAAATATAAGCTCAAGTCCTTTGGAAAGAAAAGCAGAAGAAATTTTATGAGAGGGAGATGGTTGGAATACTCCCTATACGTCACAACTAAAGCTGTTTGAAAATTGAAAATTTACTTTAAAAGATTTTTACTCTTGCTTCTCTATTAAGGTTTTAGTGCTTATGTCTTTAATAAGAGATCTTATTCATCGCTAGGACTCCCGGATGATTGTTGTCACGGACGAATATCTTTTTTCTGACGGCTCAAAAACAGTCGAGCAATACGAAATATAACTTTATCTATTTAGACATAGACTAACTCTGGATCTCAACTGAGAATGTGTTCAATCATAGACAGAATGACAATAATCTCTGGAGTCCTGAGTGTTAATAAACATTTAATACTATTTATATGGAACTGACAGAATTTGGTAAGCCAAATGCTATTAGAAAGATAGATTCTTTCCTTTAGTATTTACTTAATCAGTAATATTCATAAAATATATTATATACACGAATATATTATATATACACATATTATTAGAAGACTTTTTAAGGATCGCTTCATGCGAAAAAGAGTAGGAGAAATTATGATTGAAAGTTTGTGTGAAAGATTCATTTTTGTGACTGGATGAGTGAGAGTGAATGTCTCGAAAGGAAGAAAGAAAAGAGAGGACAAACCATGCGATATACTTGCAATATTGTTTTTGTGTTATCCATTTCGGGAAATGGAATTTTTCTGATTTTACGCTCTCAAGCACTTTAATCTAATGTAATTTTCGTTTATTCTTACTTTCCCTTTTTTTAACGGATGGACTGAATTGATTACTTTTTTTAATCGCATCGCAATCATAAATATATATTTATACTTGCATAGCTTTGTTTATGAAGATACTTTCAGTGATCGACATATCCTTCTGTCATTTTCGATGTAGATGAGCTCGTGGCCTGATTCGCGTACCTAGCTCTGTTCGATTGATTCATAAATAACGGTGAACAAATAAAAAAAATTCAAAAAATGTATTCACAAATGCATATAAATGTTGTCCATGTGTATACTTACGTGCAAATTACATATACTATTGATTTTCCGGGGTAATGAACAAGTGCAATCACTTCTGTACTATTTTGTGAAATGTAAACCAATGTACTGAGAAATTAGCTTATCAAAAATCTTATGGTATTTTTTTATGTAAAAAATTAAAATTTTCGTCTTAAATTATAAGTCGCGAAGAAAGATATAAATTTTTCAATTTGAATTTTGAACTTGAAAATTTTATTTGGTGCATTACAAATACATAATAATGAAAGGTCAATTAGCTTTAGCATATTTTAATTATATACCAAAAAGGTTTAAAATCATATAGATTACTTAATAATTTGTAATTAGGATAATAAAGGTTTCGACGTATTTTTTACAGCGCATAAGTGATAGTTTTGAATATTATTATAAGTTTTTTTTTTTTAAATAATGTTGAATGGTTAGTCTGAAATTAAATTGACATTTTAGCTTTAAAAACTCGTTCTCAAAATATCAATAACTTTATACAAAAATTAAAAATATACTTGTATGTAAATAATTGAATAAAAACTAATTGCATGAATTAAATAGAATTCATTTGATATATTTATATACTTTAATTTGTTCTATGCAATAATTCTAGTAAAAGTAAAATAAATCTTGCCATAATTAAAAAAGGCATTATGAAAAATTGATATGTTTCAACAAAATGAATATTTAATATTGAAATATCGAAAGTGAAGCAATTAGTATAAATAATTTAGGATTATTGATAAACGTATAATTTATTAATAATAAATTTCAAAAAAATTTTTTAAATAAGATTAAATATATAGGGAATGAATCGAACGATCTTAAGGATTTTTCAAATATACATTACGTATAAAATAGCATATGATAAATGTCAGGCTTGAATTGTACGTAATGTCACATTGTAAAACAATTAAAGTAAAATAATTGTGTATTTATGTTAGTTTTTACTCGGGGGAAATATGTGGATTTGCACTATATCGATTTGAGCTAGGCACGCGAATGCATAGGGATGTGATTAAAATACATCTATATGCCGAAGAAGAAAATACAGTACCGACGGCACAGTAATCGTAACGCGTTTATTCTCATATATTTTTTTCATTAAAGTTCCGTCTCAGAATTACATTATAAACAACGTAGGATATCAACGTTTGTAAAAGATAGAAAAAAAAAGAATAATCACACTGTACATGTATGCTTTGTAGTTTCTACACAGATTTCGCAACTTTGCTTTTTGTTTTTATTAGAAAGTGTCTAGAGCATTTAATAGGAAATTTCTGTATTAAACCGTTAACTATCGAGCACTCCTTTTTGCGACAGCAAAACTTCAATGCAATATAAGCATTTACATTAAAAAGAGTGAATATTTGCTTCAAGTTAGTTTTAAATTTATTATAACAGTAATGATTTTAATATTATAATACTTTCATCGTTTCTGCAAAATATTGCAGAGTACTGAATTTAATTAATTAATTAAGCTTCCACTTTATTTAATAATAAAAATTTAGTTCATTTTCAACCGTGAACAAGACTACATAGAATTAGTTGTTTATTCGTTCTTCATGATGTAACTTTAAAATTTTTAAATATAGCTTTTATTCGTGATCTCAAGTCACATGTTCTTTATGAATTAAGATGATTTACGAAGTGTCAAAAGTAAAGTAATAAGTGTGCATTTTTCATAATTTAGCTTTATTACATTCATAAGTAATTAGGTATTAAAATCTTGAAAAGCTGTAGTTTGTGATTTTGTATTGCTATGCGTTTATTGAAAGATCCTCCGGTAAATGGATTGGAAAGTATCGTGAAATGAAGTGTGCTTGTTAATTGAAAAATCTACATTTTAATGGATCTGAAAAACATCGAAATCTGTGGCTTAGGATTATACAAAAGCATACATTTCGCTCATTGATTTATGTCGAGCCATAACATAATATTTGAACGGAGGATTATGAAAAAAGGTGGTAAAATAATATGAAATTAATTAACAAGAGAAGTTTTTAAAGTCAGAAGCGCCTTTCGATCTGTTAAGAACCCTACTAACTGTAAGACTAAAATTAATTACTCTTAATTAAAATATAAATAATGAAAGACTGACAATTTCACGCGTTCTAATGAGAGAAGCTAAATAAAAGAACAAATAAACAAATGATAGAACGAAGCGAAGAGGCGCAATATTTTTGCTCTGTAAACCAGCAATGAGTAAAATTAGAAAGCAAATTATAAAAACGCGTCTTCGTAGCTGAAGTTTTTATAAACGTGCTTTCTATGCGCGCGTGAATGCAACAATTGGAAGACTGCAGAAAAAGGGAAAAACAAAAAAGTAAAAATTTGAAAAAAAAAATTGAGTTACAGAAAATGCGAGCGAATAGAAGAGAAAGAAGTGAGATAACAAGAGATGTAAACGAGGATACATATAAATGCATCCGATAAAAATAATAATGAACATTAAATTAAGCGAGGTGTTGAATATATCGCAAGTACTTTGTAGTACAATTAAGGTTTTACGCGTAAAATAAGCAAGATTGTAATAATAATATGCATAGCGCTAAAGGAAAAAAACATTGTAGTAGGTGATTAATTAATGTAAGACTACTTGAAAAATTCGTGGCAAAAGCCGATTGTATAAGAAAAAAGTAACCAGATCCTTGAATGACTGGCTCTGATCAGTGTTCACCTCATCGATAGGTTTATTAATGTATACACAAACACAAGAAACACTACACCCAGTGATTAATCATACGGTTTCAAAGATCGCCGAAGCTCGCACGTGATTATCTTTTTATTTTTTGTTTTTCTATGTTGGTATCTAAATATTAAGCATTACCTGAATATTCCATAGACTTTTAAATGTATTTAATATCAGCTCTGCTTTTTACAATATTGAATGAAACTTCTTAAATTATTCATTTTTTATTAATTTTGAGGAACAAAAATCTTTAGGATTGTGTCTAACCTAATGTCAAAGTTTGAAATTTCATAAGATTATATTTTACTTATATTCTGATAATGATTGATGCCTTTAATGAAAGCACGTATAATATTACCCTCAATATTTAAAATTTTTTTATATTTATTAATAGTATTGAAGATATGGATATTAATTCTTTATTTCATTTACTATTTACTAACATTAACTATCATAATAGAGGATACTACTAATAACAAATTTCTCAAATAATGAATATTTGTAACCAACTCTTCTATATTGGCATATTGTTGATAATTTTAAATGTCTACTTTGTGAATTTAAAAATGTACTAATGTATGAAATTAATTTTAATTATTTAATATTTGAAATATCAATTTCAGTATCGAACGAACTATAAATATTAGCATTAATATTTTTTTGTAATATGCTAATAAGATATAATAACAAAAATTAGGTTTTGGAGTTAAGTTTTTTAATCTTAAATCAGTCGAAATGTTTTAAAGGTTTTATCATGAGATTTCTCCTTTACTAAATTATACCGTCAGGACCGTCATTATAATCATAATTTATATTTTATATATCATTAATGAGCTTTGAACTGATAATGATGATGCATCCTCACAGTTTTTAATAGTGATGTATAATTAATGGCTGATACACTTTTTCACGTTTACAGCTTTATAATGAAAGCTCATTTCTTGATATTTGATTTTATAAAGAATTCACAAATAGTAAGAATAGTTGCCCAGGTAACGTAGGTAAATCATTTTAGTGATAAATATACTTTATGCTATTTCTATTCTATCATAATCTATCATAATAACTTTTTTATTCATTCTTTTTCTTTTCAATATTGTATTTTCAATAGAAATTCTTTTGTTTTATTCGTTTCATGAAATAAGATAGAGAGATCTATTATGTATGAGTTTCAAAAACTAAAATGATGAGCGGTATTTTGTTTTACAATTTTCTTTAATCAGATTTGATATCGCTAGTAGATTCATAAAGCAATCGACGAATGTTGTTCACCTAAACATCAATGGGACCAAAACTTCGAGACGGTATTATCGGTATATTTCTGAAGATGAATATAGATTTTTGCAAAGTTCCTGTATCTATGATTAAATTTCATCAAATTTTTGCACGGAGTAGTTATGTTTGTGCTATAATTCAAGTACTCAAACTAGGCATGATTACATTATTGAAGAATAAATTATTGAAAGCCAAATCATATCGTCACACTGGACGTAATCTTGAATTTTATTCTTCATACGGTTAGACCAATTAACAGCTGTTGATGTAGCAATAATAATAATATTCAATTTAAACTCACGCTCCATAGATGACAATACTTATGTATGCCCTGAACGTACATCAAGTTTGGTTCCATAATTCTTAAAAGTCTTTCTAAATCTTATTTACTTTTAACTTTCTATTTTATTGTAGAAAGTAATGATTTGGAATATGGGTAGCTATTAATGCAATAAATAAATAATTTTGTTTAAAATATTTGAGAACAAATGATTTTTACATTATTTAACATTAAAAAATAATATTTTTGATATTTAAATAACGTTTCGTAAAATTATTGCTTTCATTTAACATTATTTCAATATAATAATTTTATTTATTAATTTGATTTGAAAAATTATAATTTTTATATTTGATTAAAATGATGTTTTTACTAGTGCATTCTAGTAAAAAAAAAATAATATAGCAACGAAAGAACCACGTGTCAAGCCTCGGCGTATCGAATTATATTTAATAAGCACTATAAACATTGTGAACTTCAGTGAGGATAATTTTATCAAAAGCTAGTCAATCGATACATTTTTGTAATATGTCACGTAAATAGGTAGTCCTTTATAATAATTATATGTTGCATTACATTTTTATTATATGTCTAATTAACTTAGGTCCATAAAAACATCATTTTCGTATGAGCACGACTAATTAATTTACGTTTTCGAATATTTTTTTAGGAACCATTGAAAGGAGGTCGACTCTGTTGTTTTGAAAGATTGATTATTCTAAAGATAATAAATTTTTGATTGCAATTAAGATTGGAATGTACTTGAGCATGCAAGTTACGAATGGACTAATTTACAATAATTTTTTTTTTCAATTTTAACAATTCGAAGACATTGCCATTTTAGAGCATTTATACACAAACTCTTGGACATGATCAATAGTCAACGTAATGTAAGATATCAAACAACTTACATCAACATAAAGAAATAATATCTAGAATATTTTTCTTATAAAATAATGAAAATTATTTTGGTTTTTATCGGGAAATTGATTTTATAGAAAACCTTACGTGTATATATAAATGTGAATTGATTTAATCTACTTTTTAAAAGTAATGGTAGTGTCCCACATGATAGTGAAACAAATTTAGTGACTGATTTTCTCGAAAGCAGGTGAAAGTATTATTGTAAATAGTCGCGCTTGAAAATTTGATATGTGATCAATTAATTCCAAGAAAAAATAAGGAAATCAAAATTTTAATGTACTAAATAACTAGTGATTTATAATTCGAATGCATGTATTCTAAAAATTGATCGTCTGCTTTGAAAAAATAATTCCTTACAAAAGTAGAAAATATAATACAAACAGATAATTTGTTAAGTTATTTTATTTTCTGCTTTAATATGTTTTTTTACACTCATAAAAAACGAGCTTACCTACAAACTTCGTATAGAAAAAGAGGCATCAATCTTTCGAAACGATGTAAGCCATTTCTAGTTTCATTCGAGAGGCATAATATAATTATGCATATAAAAATCCAATGATCAAATTCACTTTGTCCAAGGCGGGACCTAAATAAGCAAAGCGGATAAATGAAAACAATGCTTAAAAAAAAAAAAAAAGAATAAAATGAATGGATTTTATTCATTGATCTCCTTGATGGAGGTAAGCGTGTCGTGACTTATACTTTTAATTCCTCGGTGAGACTAAACAATTTTATATCTTATAAATAAAATATTATAAAAAACAATATTAATTAACTAATATTACTTTAATAGAATATTTTCAAAGATGCACATATATTAAGTTTAATTTTAATATTAAAAATTTTTCAATACTATAAATTAATAAATAGTGCAAATAATAATAGTATTCAGATGAAAGTGATTTTATATATTGATAATTTTTGTAAAAACATATATATTAAAACGGGTCAATTTTCTAAATACATTTTAATATTCGATTTTATAAATTAAAATTTTTTAAGTGCATTATTTATAATTAAAATTTAATAATCAGTTATATATTAAAGTTTATAAGCTCCAATTTTAATAAAAAATAAATTTTAAAAATGTTGATGAATAATTTTTTCATTATGAATTGCAATAACGATTTATTCACTTTATTTAATAATTGCAAATTTCAAGCATATTTTTAGTTGGTAATAAGAGTATTTTCTATTTTCTTTTAGTCATTCGCCGAAGATTTACCGAAATGCTGTTTTTTTTCACTTCTTTTCCTTTTTTTAATTAAAATATAAATTTAAACAATTCAATTAAATCCTCATCATACAAAAAAACATACTTTTACAATCCCAAGATTATAACTCACATGAAAAGAATCTGGATATAAATAAAATCACCAATGATAACATTTATTTACGCGAATACAAATGCGACGATTGTTTTTGTCAGAGTATGTACTTATGATAATATTTAACTTGTCCAAAAATAATACATAAAATAGTGGAAGGAGTACAATATTTTCGAAATTCTTTAAGTACATAAAAACGAATGAAGGAAAGACGAATTAAAAGGTAGTTGGCTGTCTTCTTTATTTTTTAATTACGATTCTACTTTAGGATTTACCATTATTAATAAATTTTTTATTATATTCTTGCTCAATGTTATATATTTTTAATAAATTAGATTACAAACGTAAATGATAAAAAATTGCATTTGTTAAAAACAGATGCAACTCCTTCTATATGCGCTATTATTATTTCACCGTTATATTATAGAAATAATACTATGTAGAATTATAAAACGAATATTATTTGCAGAATTCTATATTTTTATGAATTTATGTCGAGTAAACATAATATAAATTTACACATTTTTTCTAAAAAATATCGTACTCCGATACTCAAAAAACTGATTTCGAAAATCTTAAAAATACAAATGGTTGTTTGTTAACAAATCGAAATTTGTTATTTTTCGTAAAAAATTTATAGAAACTGCGACATTATCTTATTATATCCTCGATGTTCCGTTAAATATTCAAAATAACATAACAAGAAATGATTTAGAAAAGCATAAAATTAAGCTTTTTCGAAAAAGAAAGTAAACTCGACACTAGGATCGTCACTGCTTTGCTTTCGTGCAATTGCTTTTTCGATGTTTGTAAAAATGCACGTATAAAAGGAAAAACAGCGTAAAGTGGATGAAAACATGTAAAAGAAACTTTTTAAAAGAAATGAAAATAACCTGGCTGCTAATTGAAATACTTTAGGCACATAAGCTTGGATATCTTGTAAAAATGCCATTTTTGTACTGTTAGGTCAGAAAATTAGATGATGGCGCTCCAATGTTGTAGCATGGAAAACATTTTTTAATAAAACATTTTTCGTACGGACACTAACTACTGTGTTTTATAATTATATTATTTTTTGTATGTTAAACCTATCCTATAAGCGTCCTCAAATGATTAAAAAATGCAAATAAATTGAATAATACAATTGTATTTGAATAGTATAACTGTATGTCAATGTTTCATTAATTAATTCATTCGTAATATTAATTCATTCATTATTTGAATTTAATTTTCGATTAAAGTAAACTAAAATGTTTAAAAATACCTCCTAAACATATATGAATTGTATAGTGTAAATAATTATTTGCCTTGTATTGAAATTAATATAAATTATTTATATTAATATAAACTAATATAAATTATTCAAGTATTAATATAATGTATTGAAGTTATGCTTAATTTTATTTTAACAACTGATTGGCTTCTAAAATATTAAAAATATACTTTATCTATTAAACATATATCAATAAGTAAGATATAATTTATAACCGTAACAGGAAAATAACAAAAAATTATAATTTCTTCTACATTATGAGAGCTAAAAAGTAAGTTTAATATTCACAAATTTATGCGACACTTCATTATCACATTTGTGTATATCAAATAGAAAATAGTCGGATTTTCCAGAAAACATACCAACTACGTACAACTATATTTCTGTACTAAAGTTGATTTCAACTTGTTCATTTGAATTTCTCATATTTTAAAACAATAATTTTTCAATATAGTAGTATGTATTCAAAATTATAAATTTCAAAAATACTTTTCTTGCAATAACAAAATTTCTAATCTTTTTAGCCTTCGAATGAGTAAAAAAAGCAATTTTAGGTTGGATTTTGCAAATGGAAAAAAAGGTAAATAAAAAAATTTTAGCAGTGAAATCTGATATTTAACAAATAATCAACAGGTTTAATTTGCTGTAACAATGAAAACTACTAAAATTATATCAATTATATAGAAAAAAAGTTTGTAAAAAGTAAGAATGGACCGTTCTTATCACTTTATTTTAAATGGTTGCCGAATTTCTTAACGGAAATTTGAGATATCTGAAAAAAAGCTTCAAGGCATTGACGAATATTCGCTATTTGTCAGTAACAATCAGTTAATCATTTTTCATACATATATATTTTTATTTTCAGTTTTATCTTCGCTAGTGTGCAATAACATCGATCAGTCGGATAATAAAAAATATGTTCACTTGCATCAAAGAAGAAAACGAGTGTTTGGCAAATACGAAAATAAGATAGAGGGGGGGGGAGTGCGGAAGTATTCGCTCGTCAGATTTTATTATACACCAACTTGGCGATTTAAGCGGGCCACGACAGGTTTTTTCGAGTGGTGGAAGAGAAAGAGAGAGAGAGAGAGAGAAAGAGAGGAAACTGAAGAGACGATAAACCTCAAGCTTAGGTGTATGGAGACTTACCACGTAAAGCAGCAATAAATTGAATTCCTTGTCCTTTATATCTCGAATACTTATATTTTTTATGTGGACTTGATGCGCGGGTTTAACGGGTTTCAACGACCGGAGGGTTAACGTGTTATTAGAATGAAGGGAATGAAAATGCACGGATATTAAATGATGGACTCTATTATACAAATGTATTGGAATTTGCATTTGCAAGTGTGGGAAATTTCGAGTTGTGCGTTCATAGTTTAAGAATATTTTTATTTAATGTGCTAAATAATATTCCACATATGTGCGATATTAGCAGCTTAACGCCAATCAAGTACTTTTATGATTGAATGTGTTTTCCTAAAATTTATGCCTTCATGTTTCTTTAATGTTCTGTAAAACTATAATACGTAAATCTTGGATGTACAAAAAACAAAATTAAGTATCATTAGAAATATTTGATAAAAAATTAGTTCGATGTCAATGTTTTGTAAGATAAAAATCAATCAAATGATTTTAATTTTTATTTAAACAGTGTAATTATACATTGACTGAGTCTTTGTTTCATTATTATTAACCGATTAAGGTGTTTTAATGAATTTATATAAATTAGTGAACAAACTTTGTTTACATTCAAATGAATAATTATCAAATATTATTTATTACTAAATAATTAATAAAATGATTAATAAATAATAAAAGATAATGATGTTTTTTTAAAAAAAAATTAATTTTTCTCTAAAAGATTTCGTATCCAAACACTCCTAAATTAGTAAATATATAATATGCCTTTATTATATAATCTAAGTAGTGATAGCCATTAGTATTTACATTATATTCAATATATATGTATATTAAATTATAAAAAAATTAAAAATTCTATATTCATAAAAATAACTATCTAATTAATAGTAGTAACGTACGCATTATTAATTACTTTTGTGATAATAACAATATTAAAAACAACAACAATAATAATAATTTGAAATATAGCATGTTGGAAGATTGAATTTTAAATCAATTACAAGAATCATATTAATACACTTATTTATTACAGTTTTGTTTAAATTGGAAAAATATGAACGTACATACTAATTATTTTACTTGTTATTTAAAATGCTAACTTGACATATCATCAAGCTTCAAAATAAATTTTAGGAAAAATTTTTTATTCAAAAAATTCTTTACGAAAAACTTTAGAATCTATTTGTTTAAAATTTAAATGAAATAGATCAGTGTATTAAAGTTAGCTTTTTTAATGAAAAATGGTTAATTCTGTTTAGAAAGTAACTTATATTCAATCAGATTGAATATTGAATTTTAATTTGGAAACTTTTAGAAATTAGTTTTTATTAAATTCATTTATAGAAAATAAAAATATATATATAATTTATTATTATATTAGCTAATGGGATCCAAAAATTCACAATTCGATTACCAATAAAGGTATAGCCAAGAATTGTTACACAGTTATTATATTTGTGTTTTATTTAAAATTAAATATTTTCATATTTAATAACCAAATTTTTTAATTATTACTGTGTCTTAGATTAAATAGAAGGTTGCTTATATAGGAACGCAAATTGTATATGTGTTTAAAATTTATAAATATTAATAACATTTTCATTAAAATAAAATTTATATGAAATGATGAACTGTCAAAAATAAAATCAAAGAATGTCAAGTTCAATTCTTAAATTTATTTACGAATTCTATTCAAATAACAATAAAATAACATTCAGTTAATTTACAGAATTGTATGAATATGGACAATATAAAATTATTTAATTTACAGTTTATCCTAAACTTACATTATTAATTTTAATTTCATTATACAAGTCCACAATCAAATGTAATGCAATAAATGTAGGCAATATATACACAGAAACGTTTATATAATTTTATTATAATTATATATTTACTTATTTATATATTAATAATTCTTACTTATGTAATTCTGTAATTCTGTAAGTATAACTTTCATTACTTTAACTTTAACTTTAATTACTTTATTGGAATAATAATCTTTTATAAAAGTCAATTTTATTAAGTGATTAAATTTAATTGATAAAATACTGATTTTCAGTTGACATAGATAGTATATAATTTAAAAAATTTTTGATTTAAAAAATAATTTATAAAATGTGGTAAAACGAAGCCATGAACAATAACATAAATATTTATTTTTGGACTAGATTTTTTTTAAATTTAATCTAACTTACTCGATTTTCTGTTTGAATTATTATACAGCTGCAAAGATACGTGTATATTTACAAAAATGCCTATCTGGTTAAGTTTTCTTTCTTTGCACTTACAAATTAATCAACAAATGGAAAAATTGTTGCTAATTGGTTTTAAATTGCTTAAAACTTTAAAGTTTTGACGATACCGTTGAACTTCTCGAGGAAGGTCTACTGTTATCCTTTGATTCCAATTTTTTATCTAACCTAAAATTAAAATACAAATATCAAACAATTTTATAAACAATTATTGTGATTATTTAAAGTATCACAATATGCGCTTGTATTAAAATGGTAAATATTGTACTTTTAAAAATTCACTTACTTTGTTAATTAATTTTCAATTAATTATGGATAAAACGCCAATAAATAAAAAAATTTGAAAATTTTGAAACAATAAATACTAATTTTTCCGTATAAATATAAAATAATCAATCCTAAAGCATTTGATGAATGCATAACATATCTGAATTAGTGAAGGATTGGAACTTTGTTACAGAAACTGTTAAAATTCTTAAGACGACTTAAAACTTAAGAAAACTTAAAGTATTATTAATAATATAAAATGTATAAATAAAAAATTCATTAAAATTTTATTTTACTAAAATCATTTACACTCATTTCGAATTCTCCCGCTGCAGCAATCTTTATTAATAATTAAGAATTGCTTGTATGGTAAAATGAAAATTGATAATGTTCTAGTTAATATAATGATTCTTATTAGAAACATAAAATACTTTATGTTTTGATTCTCCTACAAAAAATTTGTCACGTAAAACCCTTAAAGTAAGCTCACTTGTACGTTATTAAACTCGACATAATACTTGTACTCAACTAATGCATATCTTACGGAGTTATAATCAAAATAATAAAAAATCAACTTTACCACATGGAAAGGCCTCATTTGTCGAGCTCATTAGGGTCCATTAGTTCTATCACTTTGCGACTCGACACATAAATCAAACAAGTAAAGAGAAGGAATCGAGAAGACATAATACGTACCCGTTGCTCTTCGAGCTGCGCTTAAACATGTTTGACAACTTTTTCTTCAGATTCTTCTTATCTTTTTTCGTCGCCTCGATAATACTTGACTCCGATGCTGAAGTCTACAACAAAAATTTTATTTATGTAAATACGAGTATGAATGCACAGAACTTCTTGGAAAAACTATTCAATTTTTATACCACAAAGGTCGGAAATTCTATGTAAAATGACTAAATTGTAAAAATATATTAGAAACTTCTATGTATTAGTAAGTTATATAATCTACTAATATAAAAACGGAAAAGAAGTACTTTTATAAGTTATAAAACTTTAATTATTTGAAGGGGTGACTTTAAAATTCAGTGAGTGTCCAATCTCAGGATTTACATTACATGAAGTATGAACATATTGTTATACATCTATTAAAGATTTATACAAATTTAAATGAACTTTTAAAGATTTTTTTTAATTTCATGGCAATAAACATTGGTTAAATATTATATAAAATATAAATGTTATTTCGTAACGATTGAGCATGTACAATTTTATTTTCAAAAATTATGCACAAATGTTTTATATAATAAACATTGGAAATCGCATAAATGAATTATTTTTTAAAATATAAGATTCATTATAAAAATTGTTTAATTTTGTGGTAATTTTTATTTACTTATAATATTTTCAATTTCTAAAAATATAATAATAATTACAATGTATTATTACAAGACATCATATTGTATAAAATCAATTTTGAAATTAGATATTGTTTATTTACTTTAATTATTGTAAATTATAAAAAAAATCTTATAATTCTTAATTATTACATAAACTATAAAATATTAGTAATGTAAATGTATATACAACATATGCATATGTACATATATAAAAAGGGATATTTTTGGTTTTAATTTATGCAAAAATATGAAATTATTCATTTTAATATGCAAAACATTTACTTGTAGTATTCATAGACAAATGATTACATAATTATGTAACAATATTGATAATATTGTAATAATACGATTTTCAAGGCATTAAATTAATCACATAAATTAGAAAAAATTTATAAAACTGGTAATTAACGTATAATCTTAATTGATTCATATGATTAGTCTTATATAATTTCATATAATTTCTAATAATTCTATAAAAGTTTCTTTAATAGGTAATGGGTGTGCATTTTATATAAAACAGAAAAATAGGTAAACAAACAAATCTTTTAGAGTGTATGTATTTACTACAAGATTAATCTATAAAAATTTATTAAAATTTTAATGTACAAACGAACCATATTAATGTACTCAGAACTATAACACAAAAGGAAAATATAAGAAACAAAAGAATTAACTACAAAAAGTTTTAAATTTTGAACACATTTCTATCTACCTACATGTTGAGCTAAGAATAATTCGACTCCGTCAAATATTTCTTCTGTTAAGCTTGCAACTCTATTTACCATTTTCAAAAATTTAAAATACTTAAGTTTTTTTGTAGTAAGCATAATTAAATGTATTATTAAAATAATCAATCATTATTTCATGAATAAAATTTTATATTTGAAACATTTCTTCAATTATTCAAAACATACTAATATTTTATTAGACAATTTTCATAAATTTATTTTCTAATATAAAATAAATATAAAAATTATTTATAATGTATTATAAAAGAAATTAATATTTATTAATGCAGTAAAAAGTTTTAACGTTTTTTACTTTGATTTATTTAAACCGTTACACAATAATTTTTCACTAAACTCATTTTTTCTAAGCAAAAGTAAATTAAATCTTCTCTTAGCCTTGCAAGTTATTTATTCCAAAAAACGTAACAGTCGTATGGACTAAAATCACAAAAATAGTTTTTGATGATTTAATTAATATGTTCCAATTATTATGTATAAATAGAAATTGCATTTGTATTTGAATTTTTTACTGTTTGTTTACCTGAAGCGATGATTCAAGCGAACTATTTGAATCTTCTACACTTGCTGATTTTGTTAATTTGGTAGTGATTCTGCGAATGATTCCTTTGCTGTATTTTTTCTCGTGACGAAGTATTTCACTTTTAGTAGATTCGCTTGATAAATGGCTGTTAAATTACATAAAATATTATTTTTTAGTATAAATGCAATTTTACGGTTATCTTTAAATTGTTAAATATTTAATTAATAAATTAAATATTAAATTAATACAAAAGTGAAAATCTATATTAGAAACAGTATGTTAAAATTTTGATATCGAAATACATTGGGTATTGAGAGCACAAGTATCTAATAATAAATGCATTACTTTGTTTTTTGAATTCACTTGATTATAATCTACTAACTTATTGTTTGAATATTTTTTTGCTTTTTTTTTTGTAAAATCACCCGAGTTATTAGAATTGCCAACTTTATATAATTTTGTCATTTTACTTGTAATACATGCAAAAATTATTTTATTTCTTATAACTTAAACCAATTTATTGACATAATTAGTCATTGTAGAATATATCTTGAATTCCACCAAGAGAATTAATTAAAGAATAGTGTTAAATAACATTAATTATAGACATTTCTTATGAAACGCAAACGGTTTAAATATCATCCTTTTTAAAATACTAAAATGATTTAGACATCATTTCATACTTCTTAAACAATTTACTGTTTCTGTAATATCTTATATAAATAAAAAAAATTCTTCTATGATATTTCTATTATTGAATGTTGAAATATCACTTAAGAATATTGATATCATGTGAAAAATTGAATATTCTGCTATTTTAAAATTTTTTTTTATTAATCTTAAAATAATCAGATTGATATATTATGTGGCTTGGTATTTAAAACAAATAGAAAATTAAAGATGTTTAAGAAAATATAAAAAAATCTTTGCCGAATATCTTGATTATAATTCACATTTATTATCTTTGCTTTAATTACAATTTATATATTTTATCTGTAGATTCACTATAATTTACTGATTTAATTTTTAATGCATATAAATATGGAAAAAAAATAAATACTTGCCTTTCAATACTGGAGTCTCGCTGAAGATTATAATGACGATTATCCACGTCAGATCCATTGAGAGATTGTAAACTTGAAACATTACTATTATTTCTCCAAATAGACTGCAAAATGTATAAATAAATCATTAATTATTACTAACCGTAAATTTACTATAAAGAGGAATAATTGAGATACTTGTTCGTTCCTTCCTGACGTTTGTTCTAATGAGAGACTTTTTCTTTTTAAACTTGGTTTGGAACGAGTTGAAACACTACTTTTTTCAGTATTGTCTATCGATGATGATCTGTTGGTAATAACAATAAAATATTTATATTAAAATTTGTACTATTAAATATATTCTTATCTGTATAAATAATACTTTTGAATAATATTGATTTTCTAAATATTCATCAATATTGATAAATTTTTAAGTTGTGTTATTCAATATTTAAAAACCGTGTTCATATTCTTAGTGGTATTACTATTAAGTGTACTTATCGTGAATAATTTAATTGTATTTTAAATTATTTTTCAATAATCAATTTCTTAATTAATTACTATAATCTTTTGTCAGTTTTATGATATTAAAATATGTAAATAATAGGAAGTAGAATATGATATAAATAAACTAATAATTCTCTTTATATAAATTATAAATAATTTACATAAATATTATTAGTTTACATTAGGAAACTATACATTGTTCATATTAATTTATTTATTTATTTATAATGTTTTTATTTTAATAAATGTTATTTTTAAGAATGATAATTTATCATTGAATTATACGTCTTAATTAAGACTACTGAAAGTATATGAATCAATTTAAAAATTGCTTGTATGAAATAATACGTTATTAAATTACTACAAATTTCAGGATAATGTTTAATTTTTAGTCTTTTCCGATTTATAATAGTAAAATGGTAATTTATTAGTTTTTGAATATAATTTTATTTAGGATTAAATGAAAATTAATTATTAACTGAAATTATGTCTTATTCTTAAAATATTTCTTTGTTGTATTATTATATAAAATATCATATTATTAATAGACCTATATTCCTAAATTAAATGATATAAATTAAGATGATTATATTATATTGAATGTTCTGTAAAATCTATTTGTTATATAATCTATTTATTATATATTACATTACGTATTGTACATTTATTATATATAAGGTAGTATATGTTAATACCAACCGTTTTCCCAATTTCTTAGAACGAATTGCACTTTCATCTGCAGCCTTTTTACTCTCTTGCAATTCCTTGGCCACTTCCATTAATTTGTTAATGGTATATTCTAATTTTTCCGTCTTTGCAGTGGGTATAAATAAATTTGCTAAAAATTTATATAATAAAATATTCAAAGTAATTTTTTTTTCTAATAGAAAAATATAAATTAATAATTATTATATAATATACTCTGGTTTTCGTCTTTCGAATCCAGCATTGGCGACGATTCTCTTGATTTCGGTCCCTACGAAAAAAATAGATAATATATGTTCTTAAAATAAATATATTATATAGTGAGTACATAAACTTAAGCATTTTATGATCTTTTAAAGATCATTAGATCATTAAAGACCCAATCAACTTATAAACTTAAAAATGACAAATAAAGTGAAAATTCATTACGTTCTCAGGTCTTCGAAAGACCAACATAAAAGTACAAAACCACGGATACTAAAAATGCACATGCATTTCTAAAAAACGTAATCTAGATTTTTGAAAGAACAACACAAAGAGATGTTAACTACATTTAATTGTAAGTATATTTCATTTAAATGGCATCTAAATTTGTTAAAAAAGTATTTAACGCTTAATTTGTTATTTTAACCCTCTTCCCGCAGAGAAGTTCAATTATAGTAATTTCACCATCATTCTTAAAGTCTGTTCTAATTTTAATGACTCTTTGACGTTGATTCAAAGGATAAGGGATTTGTACCTTCAGTCTTCTCGGCGGAGTTGGTGTGTATATTTCGGGCGGCTGCTGACTCTGCAGTGCGGACCCGTAAGCCCCGTTTATCTCGGGAAAGAGCCTCATAAGATCATCGACCTGCTGGAGGAGGATATTGAGGTTGCGTGCCTCTGTCTGTTCTTGGCGGCGTTTGCTCGTCAGCATCCCTCGGAGATCGTCGCGCTCCCGGTCCTGTCGCTCCTTTTCCCGACGCATTTTTTCGTTGCTCGTGCGCAACTTTGCATGTGCATCGCGCAACTCCAATAGATCACACTGCAACTGTCATGATGAATTAAATAGTTTACAATTTTTTTTACAGATGTGATGTCTGAAATCTTGGTTGAATAATTACAAAACGATATAAAGTGGTCGGGTGCATGTTTTAGAAGGAACTTTATAAATTATGCATTCAATATACATGATTTATGATAAATTGATTACTGATTTATGATCAATATAATCATTATTCGATATATGAATGATCATTATCTCTATATGATAATACTTGGTTCAACTTTTGCCGTAAAATTTTCGTCTTCAAAGTTGCAGTGCAATAGTTACGTTATAATTTATCATATTTGAAAATCATCAATTTTCAATGTTCTTTCAATGATAATTACTTAATACTATTGTACTTTCTATTACTATTTCATTATCTATTGTAAATATGAATATCTTCGTTTATTAGGTAGTTCAATATTATTTAATCAATTAACTCCTTTGAATTGTGTTATTGTAAAAAAACAAAAAATTACTTGAGTGATCAGCTAATACTTAAAATAATGACACAATCATAATTTCATTACCCCTATTAGTGTAAACTTACTATTAATATTCCATATCATTTGAACTGCATTTGATATATCGTAAATGTGTACTATAATAATTTTTGTAAAAGAAAAACGTTTGATTTGTTTAGTTCAATTTCAATTTATAATCTAAAATTTTAACTAAACATAAATTGTGAAATAAAGTGACATTATAATTAATATATTTAATAATAATATGCCTAATATTTTAATTATATAAAAATAATAATGAGGTTCAAATTTGTTGAAAATTTTAGTTTCTAAAAATTTAACATTGCAATAAATATTGCAACGACATTTCATACGAACTATGAAAACTAGACATACTTACATAATAACAATTATAATTTTATACTTACTTCGACGAGCTTCTTCTTATTCTCATCCTTTTCTTCGTCAAATATTTTTTTTAATTGATCTTGCCGTCTCTTATTTTCTAAACGTTCCTTATCGCGTTCTCTTTCTACCTAGAGGAATAAGATAACTTCACATTTGGAATCATTAATAAATACGTTTAATACTAAATTCACGGCATTTCCTACGATTTTGACCCCGTAAATTTCCCCTCGCTTCTTCAATCGTATTAAGAATAATATAACGGAATAATAAGCAAATGAAAAATTTATGTACAGAGAAAGCAAATTGGATGCACTACAAAATGCTCACTATGCAGACTGGAATAGTGCCCGATTGCAATTACATCAAGTCATCGAAGCGATTGCATACCTCAAAGAGCGTTTGTCTGAGGTCGCGGGCGAGCGTCGCCGTTTCCTGTAGGAGGCGCTGCTGATCTTCGCGCTCCTTCTGCCAGGCCAACTCCATCCGCACCTTGAGCCCGGGCATCTTTGTGCGTCCGCTTGCCAACAGCCGCTCCTCCTCCAACTGAAATCAATTCGATTCTTAATTGTTTATTTTGCACTTTATTGAAGATTGATAAACATATCAGGAGGTAAATTATTTATTAATTACGTCATTAATATATACACATTTTCTTGTTATATGAAAGTAAAAATAGTAAAAAAAAGAATCATGTGAAAATGTTGTATACGTTTAAATCATTTGTCACGTAATAACCAACTCAAAATAACTTTAAAATTGAATGAAATTTTTTATTATATAATATTTTTATTGTATTTCATATGAAATTGAAAAGAAACGTGTTACCTGTATATTTTTCGTATATCCTTTAAAAACATAACCACGTATAAACACTTATGAAAGAAAATTATATACTGCGATAAGAAATCGATAAGATGTACGAAAATCGTTTAATATACGAATGAAGAAGATTGTCCATAATACATAGAATTTGATGGTAAAAACCATTATTTATGTAACCAATTTTTCTATATTAAGGGAAATAATTAAAATGATACTGTACAATCGTTAAAAAAAGTATTTAAAGTGTGTGTTAAAATAATGGAACCCAAGACATTTAATTAAATAATTGTAATTAGAATCTAATTATTTACATTTAAAATTGCAATTAAAGCAATTTTACGCAAAGTACTCGTTATTATTATAATATATATCGAATTTCGTCAGTCCACGTGTTACGTGTAAAGATATAAAATTAAAATAATTTCACCTCATTGATTCGTGACTGCATTTCCGAAAGTTTAATCTCCGAGGCAGATTTTTCAGACACGATTTCCGTTTTTAACTTCGAAGCTTCGAGTTTGGCTTCCGTAAGCTCATCTTCAATCGTAATAATTTGCTTCTCCAATAAAGCACGTGTTGCATTTGATACCTCTTCATCCTTAAACAACAACATTAATTTAAAAAAAAAATATATATATATATATGCAGTTAAAATAATTAAAGCATGAACTTTATTTACTTATTAGTATTTACCCGAGCTTGCACATATTGTAAATACATTCGTTACCACATTCTTTTAGATATATTATTTGATTCAAAATGAGATTGCAAGTATCAGTTGAAGGCAAAAGGAAAAAGTCGATATTATCGATCGAGCCATTTATTTAAAAGATTGAGCGAAATAAAATTGATAATATCAAGTTAATTAGAAGCTCGTGTGCCTTGAATTAAAATTATAAAAATGCACGGATCAGCAGCCGAACGTAATAGCGTTTTGATAAATTAGCAATATTGTAAATGAAAGTAAAGCGCTTGATTCAGTGGCGCATAAAGTATTAATTTCAAAGTCTCCAGCGCGTGCCGCACCTCGTCAGATTTCCCAATTGATGAGGTAGACTGCTTCCGCGGCCTTGCACTTTTGAGCTCGGCGATCATCTTCTGCGCCCCTTCGAGCATCTGCTTATAGGTGTCGCGCTCGCGCTTATATCTTGTCAGCTGAGCTTGGATAGATTTAATCTCGTCGCTGATGGCTGCGACACGCTGCTCGTAGCGCAGTTTGCACTGTGCCAGGTCGGCTTTGCGCGCCTTCTCCGCATTCGCTGCCGTGTTCTTTGCCTTCTTCAACTCCGATTCCAGTACTGAGCTGTCCGTTGAGAAGTTGCGCTGGATCTTAGCCACATGCGTGTAGTCCTGCAGTTTGCTGCTTAGGTCATCGTTCTGAGTGTCGACAGTTTAGAGTCCATTTATGTATTTGTATTTATGTATTTGTATATGTATCAGTACCTCTTACTTATAAGAATTTTCATTCTAAATATATATTCATTTTTAATATTAAAACTATTATACTTTAATTTTACACAATATTTATACATTTCTTATTAAAAACCACTAAAATTACGACTCGTTTTAATAAAATACAATCGATATTAATTTTATATCGATACCTGTATAGAATAATAATAAAAAATATTGCGAAAATTCATATTAAATCTTTTGTTCTAAGTTCCAATTTCAAACATTATAATTACGTTCACTTACAGCCTTCTTCAAATCTTCGATTTGTTGCGACAATGAACTGCTTTCCCTCTTCAGTCTCAAATTTTCTTCCCGTAAATCAGCTTGTGACATAGAAATCGCCGTCTTTTCGTATTCGTATAATTGTCTCTAAAATCATGAATACGAATATCGTTATTTTGTTATAACAATTGCCGGCCTATGTTAACAACACTGTTGATGCGGTTAAATATGAATTTACGTAGCAAACATTTTAAACTATATAGTGTGTATTACGTAAGATTGAGTATGTACAATTAGGACATCGTTTAAGACATTTTAAATAATAATTAATATAGTCAATTAAAACAATACTCTTTATGAATGTAACTTCATATTTTTAAATATTTTTGAAAAAATATGATATAATCTTTACCAATGAATTTATTTAGTTAATTTGATTATCTACTAATTAGGTTTATAGAAGTAAATGATTTTTCTTTCTACTTTAAATATATTTCGAAAATTTAGAAGAATTTAAATAAAGCTCAATATAGAGAATTGAACTAATTTATTGGCAGTATACCTACAATAATACCTATTAAATAGTCAGTATAATAAAAGAAATAATAATAAGAAAATAATATTCAATTTATTCTACACTTATAGTCCGACATTAACAAATAATATAAAATAATTATACACAAAACTCTATATAAACAAAATTTATATCCAAGCTGTTGATTTATTTTATCATAAAATAAATTGTACATAATTTTTAATACTTACATTAAAAGTTTTTCAACTAACTCTTACGTATATAAAAAGAATGAATATTTATTGTGAAATTGTAGCTTTGCTAGAATGTCTGGAAATACTGATTGATAAAAAGAAAAAATAAAGTCTATATTTTTGAAAATTTATAACTAATTTTAATAACAATTAATCAAAGTAATTTTTTAACAAAATTTAATATTTACATATACTAATAAATATTATTAATGACTGAAATTAAATTTATAAGGAATATTTTTTTAAATTGAGCTACTTATTATTTGACAAATAAATTATATCTAATGACAAGTGCAATTATGTCATTATTTACTTTTAATAAAAATTTACATGCTACGAAAATATTCTGTCACGTAAATTAAATTAAATTCTATGAATTTTGAAAATAGTAAACTATCAAATATTGCACTAATCATGTAAGATTAATGTATAATATTATATTATATTGATAAATAAATAATAAATTTTTTTAACAATAATTAGAGTTTGATAAAAGTATTCAAAATATTAAGTTTTCAATAATTAAAAAATCGATGATTATTTCTAATAACGTGTATTGCTTTCGTCTTGATTTTACAAAATTGAATTCAAAGTTAAAGCGCGGAACCTTTGGATTATTATATTTTATAATATATTATAATTACTTCGAGCCGCAATTTTTGAGCTGACCATTCCGTCTCTTTGGCTTTGCAGAACTGTCGGACCTCCTGTAGTTCTGCCTGCAGTGTTATGCAGTCCTGTTTGTGGTCTAGTAATTGCCTGGTAGATAGTGTTTTTGTTAAATTTTTTTCTTTTTCATAAATACACAAGAATATAATGAAATATAACGATTTCTTACAAATGGAATCTTATATGTATTCTTATATTTCTTACCCGCTCAGTAATTGCTTTTCCTTCTCCAGTTGTAACTTAGATTCTAAAAGTTTTTCTTGCTTGTCGTTTAAATCGTTAAATTTCTGCATTTCTTTTTTGATGTCGTTCTCAAGATCTTAAACGAATTTTAATATAAATTATTAATTATCGAATTAAATAAATAACTGATTTGGGCAATGCATTTTGATGTCTAAAATAATGATATATAATGATAATTGCAGACTAGATAAAAAATTAATAAAAAAAGTGTTATAGACTTATAATTCTTTTATTAGCTTTTTAAATGTAATATATCGTTTTGTAGTTTATTAAATGAACAAATATTAATTTTTTTAAATGAAAATACTTTATAGTCAATATTTTTATTTTTGAGTTTAAAGAAATATTTATCTTCATTATCGTTAGTTTTTTAATGTCTTACTTGAAATTTTCTCATCATAAGATTGCTTCAAATTTTCCATCTTTTTTGAAATTAAACCCGCTTTTTCCAACACTAAATTCCGTTTTTTTAATGACGCTATTTCCATGTCTTTACTTTCTTTCTCCTTTTCTAATTGAGAATATAATTTTTCTTTTTCCTTTTTTAACGTCGATAATTCTGCTGTAACCTTTGCTACCTTTGTTGATGTTGTGTTCTTTGTATTCTCTAATTCCAATTTTGTATTTTTCAAGTCATTCTCCAGTTGAAGTTTCACTATCTCAACCTAATAAATTTCAGGTAGAGAATATAAATAATTCCATTTAATTCAATAAAAATTACAATAACCAATTAGAAGTGAAAAATTTTATATGGTGCTCCAATTAGAAATCAAAATCTACATAAGAAAAATAAGAAAGATTCTTTTCCATTTTTACAAATAAGAAGTACAATTGACATAAATAAATAAAATGTTAATTAATAATTGATAAATAATAATATTAATAACTACTTATTTTAATATATTGTAATATATTAAAATATAAATAATTTTATACTCTACTTTTAATTGTTTTTTTTTGCTACACAAAAATAATTAATTTTCTTATAAAATAATTATATTAATATTTATGTCAATATTTATATCTCAATATTTATATCTCGATATCAATATAAAAAAATATATATTTTAAATTAACCTGTTGAAAATTAAATTAAATTAAAATTGGCAATATAAAAATATTTGCATTTACAAAAACGTTATATTATCAAGTTGTATAGTATTCCAAACATACATAAAGACGTTTGCAGACAAAATGAATACAAAAAATAAAGAAAATCTAATTATACGTATTTTTTCAATCTCAAAAATGCCATTACATATTTGATGGAGTTGTAAGAATAATGTTATAGTTAACTAACCGTGGTCAAAGACCTGGTAAGTTTTGACTCTTTTTCGGCTACTGTAGAGAGATCGTCCTGAAGTTTTTTGTTACAATCCCTTTCTTGTGACAGTTCCTTTCTCAGATCTGCTATGATAGTCTCCATTCGCGCGGTTTCTTTCCTTGAGGACGTTGCAACCTCTATAGGTAATGAAAGCACAAAACCTTTGTAAATCAAGATACATCTAACGGCTGCATGCATTATTACATTATTTCTTTCCATGCTAAGTAAGGCTTACGATAAATGAACGAAATAAGGCGTGGCGTGCAGAAGGAGAGCGGAAGAAAATGAAAGAGAAGGTAAAGCAAACGCCTCATCAAAATTACCGAGATCCTTTTTCAGTTGGACGACTTCGTTGTAGACCTTGAGTTTATCAGCCGACAGCGAGAGCAATTTCGACTTAAACTTCTCTTTTTCCTCCTGGAGTTTGACCTTCTCCGTGTCCCACGACTTACGCTCGAGCTCACGCGATGCCTGGCTTTCCTCCAGTTTTTTCTTCACTGCAACAGCCGGGATATAACATTTAAAAGTTCAAACCAAACAAGATACTGTTAACGGAGTAGAATTTATTTTACTACATAATAGATAAATAGTTATCGGACGTTGCGACCCGGAAGAATTTCGCGCTAGTACCGGAATTTAAGTACATGTGTACTTTCCACCTATTTCCGCATACACACATATTTATTTATAAATACACTATGAAAAACAATGTTTCTCTAGTTATTTTAGACTTACTTCTTATAAAATTGTCAGGCGTTTCAGAAGCATTGATTGATGTAGCAAAAAAAAATTCTTAATTTCAAATAAAAAAAATATTCATATATATATTATTTGTTATTATTGTTGTTACTATTATAATTTTATTTCATAATATTTTAAATTCAAATTTAATTCACAAGTAACAGTAATAGTATGACATTTAAACAAAATTATAAAAGTGATACCTAATATGTTTCGTTTATTTTAGTTAAATATGATGTATTGAAAATATGATTAAAAATTAGAACTTATAATACATAATAGTTATAGGGAAAATGTAAAATTTCAGAAATTTCATGTAATAGTTTGAGACATAATAGCAATATTGTATTTTTAAATTAAAAAAATTTCCTTTTACAAATTAATTAAAATAAACTACATTTTTAGTTACAAATATATAATCGTTATTTTTAAATTCAATATAAATTTGTACCTATTAAATATTATAATACAGAAATAGCATCATATATATATATAATGTAAGTATATGTATTCGTCTTACAATTAATTAAATCCTCATTTTTCGAATCTTTTATGGTCGTTACCGACTTAATTTTCTTTTCTTTCTCCTGAGTTAATTCATTCAAAATCTTATTATGTTTAGTTTTTAGTTGTTCATGTTCTTTAGACAATTTGTCATATTTAAAATTAGAATGAACAATTCCCGATTCTCGTCCATCAATCATTTTTATCATTGCATTTATTACATCTCCTAAAATATATAAAAAAATTTGTCAAAACGAAGCATGAAAAAGTAAATATAAATACACTGTTATTTATTATACATATTATTTGAATTGACATTTGGAGAAACAGTGAATAACTTGAATTATGAATATTTTATGGAAATAATTTATTTATTAATTTGCATATATTTAATGCACATATCTATAATGTAATAAATTTTTTACCTATATCTTTTTCTATTCCACTGATTAACTTTTCCAATTGTATTTTTTGCGGATATTCCGTTAATTTCTTTACTGATCGATTCTTATATTCAGTTCCAATTTTTTTAAGAATATCTTCTATCCTTTTAGTCTACAATACATAAATATATATTTACGTAATATCTATAATTTTTATACAAATAATTCAATATTGATTAAATATATTTATTAATAATATAAATTTCACAAAAGAAATAAACATATACTTGTTCATATTTTTTTTCCAAATCTGTTTTGTCTGCTTCTAGCTGTTCTGCTTTACGTTCTATTTTTCTTAACTTGAATGACAGAATTCGACAATTTTTATTTGACTGTTCCAGATTCTTCCTGATCGTAGTATATTCATCAACTTGTTCTTCTCTTCAAAATTAATATTTTATATTCAAAAAATAATATTCAATAACCAATTACTAATAAGTATAAAAATATGAGCTTTATTCAATCTACATTTTTTCATATAAAAATTTGTTTCTAGATAAGCTATTCAAAGTATTATTAAAATTTTATACTATTATACAATATATAATTTTACTTATATATAATAAATTTTATAATTTTATATTTTACTGTGTACGATATCGTTTCATAAAAATTTGTAACTTATAGATACATCCAAATAATTTACAAATATTTTTTCGATAGAATAAGCTAACATTAAATGAAATTATTTGAAATTAAGGAATAAGTTTCCATTTAAATTTCAAGCTATAATATTATTTAATTAATCGTTTTATAATAAGTATTAGAATAACAGTGCTGTATACAGATAAGCTTGAACAGTTTTTATCATTAAATTAGTGTTGTATAATCAATCGATGATATAATATATTTACTAGACATTAGGTATATGATGAAAAATATAATTTATTCTTTGCAATACTAAATACAAATTATGAAACTACTGTGCATTATAATAAAATTATTAAAATAAATTAATAAAACTTAATATAAATTTGTAAATCAAAAGGAAGAATTTTCTGTGTGTATTATGTATAGAATACTTAATTAATAATGTATTTATAATTTAAAATTACCAGAAATTTTCTTCTTCTTATATTACCAATAATTTATAAAAATAAATCGATTATTAGTTGTAAAAAATTATTTTTCATTAAACTTCATTTATACAAAAAGTTCAATTGTTATTTAGAATTATGAATTGTTAAAAAATTCAATATATCGTTTGCTTTTCATTGGAAAAATATTTTATTATTAGAAGTAAGATATTTTTAAAAATGTAAAAAATTTTGTAGCCTCAAAAATTAAAAACGATTATTTTTAGCAAACATCTTTCTTTATGCATATATATATATATATATATGCTATTCCCATATATTTTATAAATAAATATATCTAAAAAATATATATATAGAATGAATTTTTGCATGAATAAATGAATTTAAGTACTATTCTTCTTTGTTTATAATTTAGTATATATATTCAGTAAATTATTTTGAGCGTGTAGAATAATTCGAAGGCATCACATTATTTTACCTGATATTAAAATAAAAATATTTGAAAATATGAAGAGTTGGGAAATTAGTATCTACTCTTGCACATTCCTTGCTTGTTAGAGTTCCGGCTTGAGCTTAAAGATGTATTCTAATCACCTCTCACTCAGATGGCGGAAAAGGCAAATAAAAAGAGCGTACCTGAAATTGTCCTGCATCTCATATATTTCCTCTTCGAGTTCGCGTATCTCCTTCTTCATGTCCTCGTTCTCGTCCATCAGACTTTCGCAGAGCATTTCTGCAGCCTTCAGCTTCGAGCGCAACTCTTCGTTCGCTCGCTCCCTCTCATTTTTATGTGTCTTCAGGTTCAATTCCTTTTCGAGGCTCTTTATCTTTGCAGCAAGGCTGGTCCGCTCCTCTGTGAGAGCTTTTAATGATGGGATTTTAAGATTTAAGAATAATAAATCAATATTTATTGTTTGCCTCGTTGTAACTTTGCAGCGTACTTGAATCTTAAATTTTATTACGAAAGTCAGCGTTTATCCTTTGTTAAATATACATTCGATTTAATTGAACTTCACTAATTATGATTCTGCAAGTGATACTAAATTTACGACTTGAATGATCTAAAATTAATTTTAATATTGAAAAATCATAAAAAAAAATTTTAGTTCATTTTAATAGTTTCTCCAGAATTTAGTACAGGTGGTAAAGCAATTGTTTGGTAAAACTAAACATAATAACGTGGTTGCAGTATTTATTTAATACAAATTATATTTAAAATTTAAAGAAGTCAAGATTTCGCAAAGACTTTGTTTGTATTCTATTTATTACTAAAAGTTTCGATTAAATAATTCATCATATATTTTTAACTTATTTTTACCTTACCTAACATGACTACGTACAAATATATTAAAATAATTGCGTTTGGAATAAAACAAAGATTAAATTAATGCATTAGAATACAATATTTTATAAATTTGGAACTCGAAAACTAATTAAATAATAATAATAGACTAAATAAAAAATTCATTAATAAATGAAAATTTATATTGCATACAAACAAAATAAAATAAAAGATTTTTATTTAAAAAATATACACAAGAGTAAATCTTATATTAGATTTTTTTAGAAATTATTCTAACTTTTAGTTTTAATTTTACATAATTTAACTATGCAATTATATATAAACTACCAATACTGATTTTATTGTGCTAATATTATTTTACTATCAAAATTTCTTAGAATACATTACTTATCTTCAATAATACATTAAAATCTAATGAGTAATAATTAATTGTGTAAAAGAAATTGTTAAAGAGTGAAATTAAATATTTCATCATGTTAATAATTCGATTAGTACTTTATAAAAATTTTAAAACTATTCATTACTATAGTATTAATATAAACCAAGGTATTTACTGTCATTTTTCGACTGTAAATCTTTTACAGTTTTTTGAAGTTTAAGAACATCGGTTCCCCATGACTTTAAAGATGTCGAATCCATGGTAGAGAGACGGCGCAGCAAAATTTCAGCCTTTTCTTTCTCTAATCTTTCGCACCTCGCCCTCATGTCACTTAATTGTGTCTTGAATTTATCAGCCTCTTGCTACAATTGATATCAATCAATTATTTATCAATATTAAGTTTTATATCCAAGAAAATCCCACAGTCACTTAGCAAAAAATGAGTTTATTCCTTAAAGCTGTTTTTATCTATTTGATTACTTCGAGATTCGAATCAATTACAATTATATTACTGAATTATGCAATTGCTGATTATGAATCTTTGTACTGATAATATGTTTTTAAAGGAAAGCGACGATAAATAATATAATATTCATATATTATCAGATAGTTTGAAATTATATACATATAACTTTCAAATTCTATCTTATTGTAATGGAAGAATTAATTGTCTAATACTATTGCATCTTTATAAAGCGTAAATTATTTATTTAAATGGAATAGCTTTCTGAATATGAATGATCGATTCAAGAAGGTATCAAAGAGAAACTTATTGACTTGAGCAAAGCAAGTTTCGACTATCATTTTCAAATCATGACTTGTCTATTCAAAAACTCCCTTTTATATTAATTTGAAAATTAAAATATGACAAACAATAATAAGTACAATATCTATTTTATTTAGTGTTCATTAAATATTATTACAACATTTATAACATTGACAGAGATTAGATAAAAAAAAATATTAAAAATAAAAACTTATTTAAGCATTTAATAATGTTAGTTTAATTTTTATAAACAATTTTTAATTAACACAGATATTTTAAATTGATGAAAGCTAGTATAATAAGTTCTGTATTTCATTCGTGACTGCGATATTTCCTTTAATAAAATTAATCTTTTGTTTCAGACAAAATGTCAAAATTACGTTTTCGGCTTCCCCCCCCATCTTCTCTTTTTCGGTTGACTCAGCATTTGCTCCATTTCGTTCAGTGATTCGCGATTTTCTTACCTTTGATCGATTAATATAAAACATAAAGGCAGTAACAAAGAATATTAATAATGTTAAATATTAATTCAGCATAAAAGTATAGATAATGTAGTATAAAGATCACAAATAGAATATGTTGTATTGTAATTTATATTTATATAAATATATTTTGTACTTTGTAGTATTTAAGTCGTTTCAATTTTTCGAAAGTATCAAATGATATTATTGTTATTTGTATTACAAAATATTTAATAATAAAAAGGTTACTAATATATTTGATAATGGTCTGATATATTCTTATTAAACTATTGGTTGTTCATTAAAATTTTAATAAAAAATTTGCTACCCTAGTTACCTTTTTTTATTATCAACGTTTTTTGTAATATATTGATAATTCAGATTGTCTTATGTATATATATTATTTATTGCTATTATTACAAGAAAAATAGAGAAAATTATCCAAAAGCCCTTGAGAAATAAAACAAGTTGCAATGCAATACACAATAATTATTAGTTATTAATGTACCATTACCCAACGAACTTTCTATTCTTTAATTCAAAATGCTATCTTATTCAGTAATATTTAATTAAATATTTAATTTGCAAATAACATGTATTTTACTATATTTGTCCAATATAAAATAATAGCACTTTTTGGCGGAAATACTTTTCAATGTAAGAAAGTGATTTTAAATCGATGAAATTCGTTGATTTGCACATAATTACATTTGTATACATTACGAAATTATCAATCATGCCGATAATGGCGAAGTTACATGCATTATACTATTGAGCGTTATATCTCGAATACATTTTTGGGCCTTAAGCTTTGTCGAAGAGTAAATACACAAGAATCAAAAGCTCTCAACAGTGGCTCTCAACATGAAGCATCATTCCTACCCCTTCCCGGCAAAATAAAGCTTGCACCTGAATAATAAACTCAGCATCATTATCAGATGTTGTTCCGTTGGATTTCTCGATTACGTTTCTGATCTGGAGTTTGTGCGTGGACTGAGCTGCCGTGGGCGCGTGATTGCCTCCATCAGTCAAACTTTCATCCACCGAGAAACGGCGGAAATTGTAAGAGTCAGATTGGGAGCCAGCGTAGGTCTTGGGTCGAGGCGGTTTTATGGTAACCGTTACCTCGGGCTCCTGTGATCTCAGGTCGCTCAGACTCAAGCTGGACAAGTCCATTGCCGAGCACCAAGCACTCGTGCTGTCGGCCTTATGCATACTTTCAGCATTGGCTTTATCCTTCACGAGACTTGATGTCGAAGCCCAGCTGCGTCCGTTACCATCGCTACTTTCTGTCGATCTGTGAAATATTGAATGCTAAAGATGTTAGCGAGATTACTAGGATCTCTGAATGAAAGATGGTGGAAGATTCCAGGTGCTTAATTAACTGAGTTATAATACATGATCTACAATACATACTTCGAGTAATTAAAATAACCGCGACTTAATCGTAAAAATAATAATAATAATCATTATTATTATAAAAGAATGCAAAAAAGCCTTATAAAGTTATTTTTATAAATATATGAATTTATTCTAATAAATCAGAATCACTTGACTCGAATATCAGGCTCGATAATATACTGTTACTCAAGGGATTGAATATAATAACTTTAAAATAACCAATCGCTTCAAGTGGAAAGAACCAATATGCTGTCATTCAGATATCTAAGTGCTATGTAATCATATAATATAACAGCACATATTATTATTTCAGTTGAATATAAAAAACTAGTGCTTCAAAATAACATATGTTATTTTAACGGAATCTGAATACAATGGCATTCAATTTAATTTTCAGTAATAGTTGAATCTACATATATTTATTTTTTAAAGATTAAAGAATAATTGGTTAACTCATTGATTAATAATATATATTCAATAAAAATATCGTTTCAAATTCTTATTTACATTTTAATTGAATAAAAATAATTAAGCATTATACTATATATAAAAAGATATGAACATTTTTTATGAGTTTCATTCGTTTATATTTAATTTAATTAAAAATTAATAATGAACGCAAAATATTGATACTTTCTTCTTCTTCATACAATAAATTATGTAGTAATTGATAATTATATACTATGTAATTAATGCTTTGATTGTATTTCATTTTCATCAATTATAGTTGCTTTGTGTATTATATTTCTCCAAAATTTACATGAATACTGTCTGAAAAGATTTGATTCAGTTTGAATAATTATAACAAGTAAAAATATTTAATGTACTACAACTTTCATTATTTGAAATCTTTATAGTTAATACTACCTTTTTATCTAACTTTTCTTATTACTATCATTTTATTATTATCACTATGATTATCTTGAATTGTAAGACATTAAAATTTAATTTAGATATAGGCTTGCATTTTTAAAAATATAAAAAATCTTATAAAATAATATTTATTAATAATACCAAATCCATAAATAATATATACCGAGTGGTTGTTTGTTTCCATATTGAAAGACTTGGCGATGAAGTTGTGGTATCTTTTACAGATTTTTTCGCTCCAGGATCTTTATGATCTTTGTAATCTCTAAGAACAAATGTTAAAAGATAATAAACAGTATTATATATAACGTTAAATATTTATAATAATATTACGTGCAAAATGTGCAATGAAATATTACTTCAAAATAAACAAGAGTTGTGCAATATTCAATGCATTTATTGTTTCATATTAACATTTTAAGTTACGTTATTTAATATGTTAATAATACGTTCAATATTATTTAGTGCGTTAATTATATTTTTAGTATGCTGTTATTTGCAATGTCTTTCATTTTTTACCGCCTTAATTTAACAGGAAAATATTTAGTTATTGAAATGTAAATAAATTGAATAATCTCTCAACAAGCTAAGAGTTCATATAAAAGTGAAACTTCATAAATGTAAAACATTTTTTAATAATACGATTATATCAAATACGTTTTTAACACAATAAGTTAATATTGCATATAATAAAAACTTGATAATAACATAGAAAAACATGAGAGATGTGACTCAATTTCACTGACATCAAAGCATTTAAATCGTAACCTTGATGTTCGAGAAGAAGAGGTATTGAGTATTCTTTTCACTCAGCACTCGATTAATCAGTCGAGTGTGAACACTATTTTCTCCATTGCAGTGATCCTAATCATCATTCTTCTTTCTTTCTGTTTCTTCTAATGAAAATAGCTTCTGTAACTTTCTACTACCGAAATTTATAATGCATTCAAATGCGTGGGCAGCTTTTGTTACAATATCGTTCATCAATCAGTACACAATCTTCATTCATATAACTCGAACTAATTTTCTTTACCATCCTTCATTATCTTTTATAATTATTTTACTCATTCATATTAAATATATAATCTAAAATTGAATAATTTTTTTTTAATCACAGCGACAGAAAATTCTAAATAGAACGACGTAAAAGATGAACTCGTGTAAATTATTATCCATTTAGATTATTAAATTATTAAAGAGTTAAATTATTAACATTAGATTATTAAATTCAATCTAATTTTAACTATTATAATTCAAAAGGAGTTTCATTCCAATAAAATTAAAGCAAAAAAAATAATGAACTGAAATATTGAAAGGCTTATTCTTTTAAAGGTTGATAATTTTCTTCTGATTTTAAATATCGTTACAATTCATTATTTATTTTGCATCTATATATACAATATATTTATGTATTATTTTAGTAATTATTTGCATTTTATATTAAAATTGTTTCGTATCTAGTATGAATTATTATTATTATAGTTTTCTTGAGATAAAATACAGTGTACAGTAAATTTAAGAATAAAATATTAAAAAAATATATATATATTAAATCAACCTATTGTGTTAATGCATATAGAAAGTTAACTTAAATATTCCAAGATTATATATTAATAGGAAATGCATTCTTGTTGTACAGGGTCACTTTTAGTTATCATGGTGAATAGTAAACTAAGGACCTTGTGTATCTTGAAGATACATTTGTATTTTATCTTTTAGAAGAAAGTTTCGTGTTACAAACTGTTAGAATTTAATTTATACATCTCAGAAATATAAATAAATCTTTTTCTCCTACAGTAAATTTTTACCTCTTAAACAATGATTGCTTTAGTCACTGTTATTTTTTCTTGTTATACATATATAAATTTCTGAATGATATATATTTATATTTTTAAATTACGAATAATAATAAGACTCTAGTGAACATCACTGTTATCATTACTGGCATAATATATGTTGAAAATTTGTTCAACTAATTTATGGCTAAAATGAATTTGGTCATTGTATGTTTGCAGTAGTTATATTTTTTCTTTCATAAATATAAATTTGTTTCTCTAATAAAATATATATATATTATATAATTCTCGACTATTTCAATACATGTATATTGGATAATATATATGGATAATATATATTGGATAATATATAATATATATATAATATATATGGACAATACAATACTATATTGGACATATAATATAATAACTAAAACACTTTTAATCAATTTTATATATTTAAAAATGATCGTTATTTACATAGTATAAAAAATACATTTACATCTAAATCAATTGAATAAATTAATTTTGGTTTTTGATTAATAGATTACAATATATTTATTTCAGATGATATTGAACAAAAGAAGAAGTGGAATGATAAATCAACGAACAAGCTCTTTAAATCATGAAATCTAATCAAATAAAACTATTCAATAATTACATTGAATAATTTTAATTACATCAGGTGTGTGCACATATGTAAGAATAAATATACAGTTATAGAATTTAATGTTACTGCCTGGTTTTATATTTTATTTTATATATAAACTTAACTTAAACAAAAATTTTTAATAGTGATAATGAGACTTATCCATAAATCATATATATCTTTAACGAATTGCATATTTGAACTTTTTTAAACTGTTCTTTTCACTTTTTCTGTTTGTTGCACTCTAGCCAGTTATCTCATTCTCTCTCAACATTGCATCCATTTTTCCACACAAGCACAAATATTTATATGCACATATTAAATATACAAATTATACACCCAATAAAAATACGAAATATGTATGGCTACCATTGTAGTTTGCACTATATAGTACCAGTTTATTGAAAATAAAAATTAAAAGGTTTCTTATATTTTTTCTAGAAATGTAATTTTTTTTACATGACCTTAAGATAAATACTAATATTTTTTCAAACAGTAGTATGAAATATTAGATAATAATTCAAATTTTAAAAACTATTTATTTATCAATAAAATATGACATCACAAAAAAATGTAATATTTTTGACATTTTTCGAATGCTTCAATTATCAATTTGTTTTTATTAACATAAAATTATAAAAAATTATATATCAATATTTTAATAAATAAAATATAAATATTTTAATAAATATTTTAATAGTATTTATATAAAATGTACATATTTAAATACGTAAAATTAGCATCATTATACAATCAAATTCTATTAAAAATATAAATTTAGTATTGTATCTTACTTTTTTATTTGTTATCTTCAAGCAAACATAAAAATCATATTATTTACCAAAAAAAATTTTTAAATTTGTAAATTATTATTAATTATTTTTTTAATTGAAATTATTTATCTTTAGTTTTATTGTACTTGAAGAATTTATAATAGAATTTTAAAAAGTCAAAATAAAAACAATTAATACGAATATAACGATAACATATTTAAAATATAATTAATTTATGCAATTATTTTAAAATTTATTTTTATTTTATTTTATTTTCAATATCGTTCAGTATATATAGCCTAACTTCAGTGGTGTAAAACATGAATATAGTATATTTATAATTTTTTTAATATGTTAAAACAATTTTCTACAATATAAAATATTTTATCAAATATTATCTTCATTGATTCAAGCATTAATAATATTAATCGAATAACTAAGATTTTTTATGAAAAGCTTTGAACATTCTATTATAAGTAAAGATGTTTTATTTAAAACTTTTATTAAAATATGTAAATCAATATATCGATAAATGAAATATTAAATAACTAAAAATAATTTTATTGTTGTAAACTGATTACTAATATTGATTTACGAAAAGTTAATAGATTATTAATAATTATTTATTTAAAATATTCATTGGCCTTAAGAATTAACTATAAATTTTCAAAATGAAATCAGCATAATTAATTAGTTATAGTAAAATATTTTCTATAAGCTAATGAATGTATAAAAAATATTGTTCGATAGTCTAATCTATTTACTAATCTATATTTTCATAATATCGCTAAATAATTAATTATTAAAAACAATCAATAAAACTAAAACCGTTTCTTACAATATTGTTTGCGATATTTCGACAAAGAAAATTTAAGAATATTACCTTAATAATATTAAGTAAATACAATTATACAATTTTACATGAGAATTTCATCTTAATGAAAATTTAAAACTGTAATTTTGTATGTGTAAAATATATGCTCTGCCTTCAATAATGCTAAATTATTTATTTACCTGAAGCACCTCTTGCACCTCGTGGGCCATCGCACCTGCGGATGAAAACCCAAAGGACAGAGGGGATCTCCTGTAGAGGTCGGATACAGGTGGTGCATCGTTTTTGTATATTAACTTCCGATGATAAAATTATCGAAACCGTTGAACATCATTTCATTGATTCTATATCCACGATGTACTTCCTGCTTATCTTAATGTTTATATGAAACCACGCGTGGAGAAATTATGCATAATAAATAATTTCGATGCTCTTCATTACATTATACCATTTCCAACACATCTTGAGCATTCTGTATTTCCATTTTCGTCTAAATAATCGGACGCTGAAGCAATGATTGTCACTTGTGTGAAAGTATTGCACCTCGACCTGATTTTCTCGTGTCTTTTCAAAATAAAATCAGAACGGTAATCCGTGCCTCTGGCCTTTACTTCTCAATGATTACGTAATGGACCCAAGAGTACGAAGAACATGATGAAGAATGCGGGAGGCTGGGATAGCAGGGAATCACGCACTGCAATTGCAAGTGCAAATCGGTCGCTAACCCAAATGCAAATAGCAAGACATGGACCGCAAGGGGTCGGAGGATTGAAGGGAGTTGAGGCGATCGACACTCGTTTGGCTTGGATTAAATTTATCCTAAGCGACGGAGCTCAGCCGTCATGTATCTACTTTACTTCATGATAGATGAATATCGAATTCTTAACTTTGGAAGAATAGAAACATCATACATTTCTTTATTATTCTTAGTACAGCGTTTAATTTAGCAGCAAATTACATAAGTATGGTGCATAATTGGGGCTTTAAGCTCTATGGTTTTTTTCTCGAATTCAGCTTCTAAAATCTTATTTTGTCCTTTGCTAGGGTACATTTAAATAATTTTGAGAATATAATGGTATGTTTAAATTTTCCATAATACCATGAAATATAATTCAGCGTGTGCAAATTCTTCTTTAAATATTTATTGAAAGTATTTTAAAAATCAAATTATCTTCTATATTTATAAAGAACGGAGTTGTGATTCATTTAAAGAGCTACACAAAATACATCATTAATAATCGTAAATTTCCCACTACTTATTTAGGCGTATAATATGTTTATCCAATTGATCTAAACAATCACATTTTTTAATTTATTCTCCTCGAACTTGCCTAACCCACTCAATCACAGACGAAAGTTTCGAAAGCTCAATCACAAGTTTACCGATAATATATTCAAATAACTTTTTTTTATTTATTATATACGATACACTGATTTTACTGAATATTATTTTTTTTAATGAACAAAAATTAAGTGTTAAGATACAAAGGTGAACTAACCGCAGTTACCGATTGGAGTCTTAGACTACTACTAATGCTACCATTACGAAGGAGGAAAATTTTGGTCAGTCGAGAAACTAACCTAAGTGTGTGTTATTTCTCATTCTTTCACTGGATATTGGCTGGCAGCCAGTATGTATATTTGTCTCTAGTTATAAATATAGTATACAAAGATTACACATTGAAAGAATTATGTGCACGTAAGAAGCTAAGAAGAAAATTATCAATTTTCTTTTCCTATTCGGTCAATAATGAATAACATTTTAATGGTGTTCTTTATTGAGGATTTAATTTTTTGTTTACGAGAAAGCAATGAACTAATGCAGATATTTATATGCATAAAGTTTATCAAAAACACTTTTTAACGTAAGACATTTCAGCAATAAATAATTTCTTGCGATTTTTATTTTCAAAAACACTTTCGTAACATTTTATATTCCATATTTCTACATATGCATTACATTTTACTACTTTATAACATTTTTTTAGATATTATTCTTGTTTCTTAATAATTTATTCGTATTTCAGTTACATAAAGATTAAAGTTAAGTGAATTAATAAATGTTTGTGAAATGAAATGTTCTCTTTATAAAAAATTAAACTACTATCTTTTAATATATTTGAAAATATTACGATGAAAGATTTGGAAGATTGAATAATTATGAACAAAAAATTTAAGGCGATTTCACTTATATTATATTTATAATTTTTATTATATATTATATAATAAATCAAAGCTTAAATACACTCGATATGCTCAGTAAAATGTATTCAAAAGAATAAGATTAATTTATCGATAAGCTAAAGCTCCATCTTCTTGAAAATATCTATTACATTACGAGAATCAGGAGATACTTTTCCAATTTAATATAACGTATTATAGACATCAAATTATAGATATTATAAATTTTATACAAATCTAACATTAAAAAATTGATTTTATTTCCTTTATTTCTTTAATTACTTTAATTACTTTAATTCTTTAATTACTTAGTGATATTAAGATCTGGAAAATAAAATTTTAAAGGTTAATAAATTTCTAATAATTTGGTTAAACTATTTTAATTATTTAAAAATCAAAAGCCGCACAATGATGAAATTTTTCTTTTACACATTAAAAAGTTATTAAAATGTTCGTAATCCATTTATTCCTTTATATAGACGCTATAGTTTTCTAAAAACTTTCAAATGTAGAAAAATTATATACAAGTGTATATAATAATTGTCGAAATATAATTGTCGAATAATAATTGTCGAAAGTTTATTTTTCTTTACAAAAAATAAGTAATCCCTGGATTATCATAATCAAAGACAAATTAGTAATTAAAGCTAAATTAAAGAAAATTGTAAAATGTTATTGAAAATGTTTCATAGTAACTAGAGTTGCTCTTTTTTATAATAAATTTGTATATTGAAGAAAATGTATACATATATAGAAATATAAGTTTTATATTTATGAAATTTAAAAACTCATATTTAATAATTTTGTATAAATTAAATCATTCAAATATATTACTGAATTTTAAACTTTACAAAATAATTTTATCCCTCTAAGGAAAAAAAAAGTTTTTATAAAATTTCCATATTAAATATATAATTTTAGTTATAATAATAAATATTATAACTAAATTATAATTTATATAAGTGATTTAAAAAATATTAAGTCTTAATATTCGAAAATTGAAAATAAAATTCACTTAATGATTAGCTTTATTCTCTATAGACATATTAAATGAGACTGAAAGTATGATATTGGATACGATTTATTTATATATTCAATAATAGTAATAATAATAATAATATATATATATATATATATATATATATATA
>JAPYYT010000166.1:0-77766 GCA_030522565.1 Ceratosolen corneri
GGAGGGTAGCGCGGCTGGGCGGGGCCGACGGAGGGAAGACGCATCTCCTGGAGGCGCAAGAAGAATTACTAAGATTAATGGATTCGCATTGTCGGTATTTTTTCAGCCGTTTTAGGAGCACTTTTGAGAAGAGGCCCGTGCGCGTACTCATTTTTCAAAATACGTACTGGTCGCCACCACCACCGCCGCCGCCGCCGCCGCCGCCGATGTCACCACCACCGCCAGCACCAGCAGCCCCGCCGCCGATATCCTCTGTGCGTGTGTGCGTGTGCGTGCGCGCGCTAATGGTTTCGAATTAAAGCGAGACTCGATGCGCACACGATACGGGACTCGTGTGAGAAAGTGGCAGCGAGGATTTTGGATGCGCGCATACGCGAGGGTCAAGCCGGATCGTCGGCGTGCTCGTGGAGTTGTGTCAATAAGGAGGGAGAGGGGGGGCCCGATATTGTGGAGCGGGCCGAAATCCTCGGGTCGCTCATTGTATGCCGTGCTCGCAGTCTAATGCCGAGGATTATTACGCGGGTAAGAGCGACATAACCTCCTCGCGACATCATTAATCTCGGCGATGCTTATAATCAGACGTGTTTCCTCGCTCGAATGAAGCTTTGGACAATTTACCTGCAGGGCCAAGTCCGAATCGCTGCCTTCCCGAGGCGTTTCAACTTGTGGAATTTTCACACGTCCCTTCAAGCCTTAATGCTCGCTGCTGCTGCTGCTGCTGCTGCTGCCCAATGATATTACACCGACGCCGGGGGCATGGAGGTGGGGGGAGCCCGCCAAAAGTATTTGGGCTGAGGAAAGTTGGCTGTAAGGAGACAGAATGGAAAAGAGACGAGTTTTTAAGCAGAGTGGAGGCTGTTTCCACTTATAGATTGCGGGAAATGGCCTTTTGCAATGTATTTCAAGTGTTTAAACCCTTGGAAGCTGGAAAGATTAGGTAATTTCTTGGCGAGGTAATAGTTTCTCTTTGAGCCAGTATCAGCGTCGGAGCTTTGGTCTTGGTCTTGGAGTAATCAAAGGGGCTTTTGCAAGTCTGGTAATTTATTATTAAATTGCCGAGAGCTCGAGTACTTGGTAGACTTGGTCAATGGTGGGGTGGTCGGGAGGCCTCGAGTGCAGCGAGTCAATTGTCTCTAAATTCGGGTTAAATTGAAGCGCCGTTTGATTTGGCCGGAGGCGCCGCTGCGTTGAGGAAGGAAGAGGCGCGATCGTGAGGTGCATCCCATGGGAGCGTATCCTCGTCGTTTTTGGCGCACGCGGATCCGTGACTCAGCGAGAAGTCAATCGGGACGCCTCGGGAGACTCATCGCTTCAGCCCTTCGTCGCGTCGTTTGTCGCCGCTGGCTCAGCGCGCGCACCAAAAGGCCGATACCACCAATAGGAAAATATTTTGAGCCCGGTGAGATGCGCATTAATCGGGAAAGAGGAGGCGAGGCGGGGGAAAAAAAAATTGAGAGTGCTAGTTAGGCGTTGAAGTGGCCTGCGTCCAAAATCGTCCCCGAGGAGGGAAACTCGCATTTGTTTCCAATTCGAAAGTCAGCCGGCGGCCAAATATTTTGGCAATTTAATGGCGTTGGAAGCGGCTCGCCGCCGAGATAAATCGCCGGCGATCGATCATCGGGCGCTGGATTGGCCACATCGACGCCAACTACGAAAGTGAATCACCGATTTTGTCGGTATAATGCTGGACGATGATCAGCTTGTCATAATAAGCGATACGAGTCACTGCCGCGCTCGACTCGTATTCCTGTTCTCTTTCACGTGGCAGACTCTCGCCCCCCCCTTCCCTCCCTCCACACCCCCCCGACCCGCTAATTATTGCGGCGATAATTATTCAAGCTATTGACTGCTCTCTGATTATCGCTACTTTTATATTATCGAGGAATATCTGCCATAACTGTTCTCGAGAATTATCATAGGTAATAAATCATTGGCCAGAGTTCCATTAAACTCGCATTTAAATTATGATCTTTTTGCCCTCGTTTTTTCTATTTCAAATAAATTTAGAATTACTTTTTGAATTGTGCATCTTTAGCGTGAAGCTTTTAAATGCTCGCTCATCGCAATTTTAATGATACGTACTAATTGTCGTGTCACATGCATTATAACGAGGAGCCAAGAGTGTATGGGAGAATTGGCGAGTTCTCGTTTCCTGGCACAACTGCGCTTTTCTATTAAATCGCAAGCGCGTCTCCTTGGCATCCCATTGATTTCCAAGAACAAAACAACAACGAAAAGAAGAAAACAACCCACCGTTTCGAGAAAATGCAAACTTTTCTTCGGAAGGCAATTTACACGCGAGACGAGTGGCATGCGTCAACGAATCTCTCGAGCTCTTGGAAAAATATTCTGTAGATGCGTTATTGTGTTTATTGAGATGCGCGTAATCCCCGTTTCCGTCACCATGTGATTGCCATCGTTTCGTCCACGACAAGTCAGTAATGGCGTACTTAATTAAGCAAGTTTTCTTCGCCTTTTGGACAGTTGCACTTGTAGAAGTTTTCTTGCCTATCTCGTTACCAACACCAAGCCAACCATCAACAAGTAATAATAATGACGTGGCTTAATAAACTATGAAAGAGATGATAAATCGCGAACGATCCGGTACATATTCATACATGCGCGCGCGCACATACCCAAACGCGCACACGAGCATACGCATAAACATACGTACGTGTGTACATGTATATAATCGAAGCGGCGGAGCGTTATTAAAACCTTGCGTTGATAGACTCTTACAAGTATTACAAGTTTTATTTTGAATTTATATGCTCCAAGCTAAAATTTCACTTGTATTTTATCCGTCTGTCTGTCTATCTCCCTCCCTCCCTCCCTGCCCCGCTCTCTCGCGCTCTCACCCTATCTCCCTTTATCCTTCTGTCCATCTATATTACACATTATCTGTCCATGGGTCTATCTATCTATCTATCTATTTATCTGCCTACCTACCTACCTACCTATCTACCCACCTTTCTATCTATCTATCGTCTTCTCTCGCACTTTGGGCCTCGGTCATTATTTTCATGTCAATCATTTGACTGACACGGTGCGCTGCACTCCTTCTTCTTTCCAAAGCCAACTAAAAAACGTAATTACTATTATAGACGATTGAGTATAAGTAGCGATAATGGTGTAGGGAGGGGAGGGTGGGCGCGTATTGTGCTCCCGTCTCTCTCGGATATTCCATTCCTTAAGATTTCTTCGCGTGAATCTCGCTCTATTTATTCCCAAAATAAGGAAAGAACCGCGACCATATATTATCAGTCAATTTGATTGTTAGGAGCAGCGAGCTGCAGCTACAGCGTATGCAATTTTTCAGTGATTCAACTTTTCGCTCAAATCATAATTAATAATGATCTAATGATGTGTGTATAATAAGAGATTACAGTTCGCGAGTGCTGTAAGTATTCTAAATAGGGAAAAACAAATTTCAATTCAATTTAAATGTAATGCAGTACACGGTTTATAAACAAGGAAAAGAGAATCCAGTGTAATTTTAAACAAAAACAAACTTTATCACAGGCTAAATGCATGAAAAAAAGCAAAGCACGCGACTCATTCTTACAGTTATAACTCGCCGATGAAATTGCAAATTTTCAATGAAAAAATAATGAGGTAAAAGGCTGCTGCAACTTCCTTGCTATCGATTACACGTAGCTTTAAGCCTAAAATGTAATTCTCGCCGTGTTTCAGTGCTCCTGTAGCATGGATCAGTAGCATGGATATTCGTAAAAATTCGCTTTCTCGTTACGATTGTAAATATCCCAGCTCTCACCCATTGTGAAACTTGCATGTGAACAAGAAAGCGGACAATCTGCTTCCTCGATATCATCCCACTAAACATTGATAAAAATTTTTTTTATCCATCCTCACCAGGGCGCTACTTCTCTCTGCCCCACTCAAGCCCTATCGGTGCTGAAAAAGAGTAGATTTGTGCGCACAATGATCGGAAGTCCACATATTGGATGGCATTCCTCTCATCGATATATGGCAGGCTGAAGCATCCGAGGCTCGAGGACTACGGGAATCCTTGGCAAAATGAGATGGAGAGAGAGAGAGAGAGCGAGTGAAGGTGGCGGGTGGTGGGAGTACGAGTAAATGAGGAGGGTGTCACGCCGGCCAGATCGGGGAGAAGTGATTGATCGTGTTTCGCCTGAAGACGTAGCGAGGGAGCGAGAGAGAGAGAGAGAGAGAGAGAGGGTGGAAAGAAGCGAGAATCACTGCTTAGGTTGGTAATGCGAAAATCACCAGAACCATTCGATAGGAAGTTCCGCGTAATTCCGTAAGATGTAGCAGCGTGTACGTTGCCGATACCTATCATGTTTATTATTTATTTTTAATTATTTCGTTTATCGCAGAATAAAATTTACCTTTCTAAGCTTTGCTGATTTTTTTTAAATGAAAGCTGCATAGTAAATACTTAATGTGACATGGATAAATTTTTAATAAAAGAAAGAACATGTTCTTTCTAAAGTGTATTCTGGAAAAAGTCAAACAAAATTAACTTACAAGTTTATTATACTCAAATAGTAAATTTCAATATTGTTAATATTATAAATTTTCTTCATATTTTAGATGGCTATAAAATATAAACTATTTTCAAATTTATAATCAAAATATTCGCGTAAAAGAATACAATTTATCGATTTTATAGTTTATTATTATAATCCTTATGGGTATCCCGTATTTCTATCAGTACGAATATTCGATATGAAAAATACAAATTATTACATAACTATAACTTATCGTTTAGTTTACTGCTATTTAATTAAATGGTTTTGATTTTAAATTCGACAAATACTTCAGTACGTTTTGAGATTAATGAGCAAAAACTTGAGGATACATTAAAAAGTTTCTAGCCTTTTTTGTACAGCGGTTACTACCACATTTCATTCGGCAGATAGACTCGTTTGAGTTTGGCATTCTTCTCTTCCTCTCTCTCTCTCTCTCTCTCTCTCTCTCTCTCTTCACTATCTATCTATTTATCTATCAGTGTTTCTCTCTCTCTATCTCTCTCTCTATATCTCTCTCTCTCTCTCTCTTCAATCCCAATACCGTATACTCAAGACACGACTATTTCATTTTTGATGCCATAAAGAGTCGTTTTATCGTCGCGCTTAAGGGTTATTGTACAATAAAAGTGGCATTATTATCAGTTAGAGGCGCGCGCTCACGCTTGTGCTTGTCTCTGCTTTGCGCGAACTGCGGGGGAGGTAAGGGTATGAAAGGGAGCGACGGAAGGAAACTGAAGAAGAAGAAGAAGAAGTAGAAGAAGCTGCGTGGAGATTGTTGAAAATAAGGCCGAAGTCGTGAGAAGCACGGTTATAGGAACTTTATGACTCGTAAAAGCTTAAGACACCTCGCGCGCGCCTCCTCGAGGCCACGAGACACGCGTTATTCCTTCATTCTTTGGCCCTGTTAATACACACTCGTCAGTTGTACCTATTTTATTTTTTTACTCATTCTCTCTCTCTCTCTCTCTCTCTCTTATAGACATATTCATATTCTTTTGTTTCGTTAGCGAGTCATTGGGTGTTGATTTTTCCGTTTTTCATGTTCAAATGTCATTTTAGTAACTGATCCTTAAACCTACTTTACACTACTTTTTCTTGTTGTTCTAATTGCTGTAGGTAACGTCGTAGCTATAAAGAGTATTCGCTCTTTTTTACGATTTTAAATGTCTGTCAGATTGCTTTAAATAAAAGCGAAGACTTTTAAAGGATGAAGAATAAAAAAAAAAAAAATCACGATAAAATGAAGATAATCTATTTTATGTTTTTTCTTTATTGATCATGTACATGTATGCATCAAAGATACGCCGGAAAATTATATTTTTTGAATGATTAAATATTACTCTATTATTAATATTAAGCGGATATACAAAATTCAAATAATATAATGTTGTGTTTATTTTAGGATTATCTTTAAATCATTAAATTTTTTATACTATAATGATTATAATAATTATTAGGTGATTAATAAAATATATTTTCGAAACATTATTACATTTACAATTATACAAGAGTAACAATACAGGATTACAATATAATACAAGACTAGTCTAATTTCGTGTTTCACTATATAAATATGTAATTACTTATTCAAAGTAAATAAATAAAAAAGATGGTTCTTTATTAAAAAGATCTATACATAGACTACTGTGGTAGTTACAATATACAAATCTAGCATACATTACTATACTTGAACAGAACGTTGAATCGAATTTTAAAATTATGCATTATGATAGTGTACTTTTATTAATTAATTTTTGAATATTTATAATACACCAAAGTAATGTGTGTTTGGAATATATGCTGATGATGAATTACGAAAAAGAGTAAATTTATATATAATATATATGTATATTATATACTTACTTTCGATTCATTTCTAACGTTTCGATAATCTCGATTTTAATTTATAGAAAGTTGTTTATATTAGGTAAGTTGTCATGATTATGAGATCAGCATAATAAAATAATATTCAAATAAATATTGTAAAACATTTGAGGTGAACAGAAAAATACTAAAAGAATATGAATTGCAGTCTTGAAAGTTAAAAATTGTTCTGTTAGAAAACTTAATGTTACAATTATATAGAAGACGTATTTTTTGATTATATAAATTAATTTAGTAATTGCAAATAAAAATAAAATACGATAAAGGACTAAAAATTCATTTTATAAATAAAAGTTTAGAAGAAAATGATTATTTATATGAATAATTAAAAAAGGTAATTATTAAAAATTTTATTCTTAAATTGTTGCGTAAATTAAAGGATTTTTTTGAAGTTATCAAAATGTGTCTAAATATGTATATCAAGTTAATGGTTAAGTTTTATTGATATATAAAGTAAATCAGATAACTACATGCGAGTCTTAGAATATATTACGACTGAATTTTGAATAATATCGTAAAGTTTGAATACAAACCGTCATAGTTTTACCAAGTTGGATATAATATATATATATATATATATATATTTGTATTCGCTGTTTGCCTTTAAAACTGTATGTTTCCGATGAATGTTGTCAGTCGTGATTATTGAGTTATATATAATTAAATTTACTTTTATAAGTATTGTTATTACTATTGTTATTATAGCTCATAATTTATAACTATAATTTTCATGTATGTGTTATGAATAAACACGTAGTATTATTAAGTTGAATTAACTATTAAAATAAAAGCAAAATTACTATGATGTTTCAACTTCGCTAATTTTCAAAATATTATTACATGATTATTTAGTTTAATAAAATGGCAATTGTATGTACAAATTGATAACTATTTTATGTAAGATATTATATAATAATACAAAATTATATAGATATTACATAGTAATATCTAATACTGTATTTATAAAATAATCTTGAATTATACTATAAAATCTAATTTATAAAAATTAAATAGTCTATCGAATGTGAATTCTGTATTTAGATCATTTCATTTCACTTAGAAATATTATATTATTTATATTAATCAATATTATACAATTAAATCACAAAAAATCTAAAATCGGTATTTAAGACGAAAATAGAATAATATTGCAAATATTATTTAAAATATTTCTTCTACAAAAATCGTTTATCGATAAATAAAAAATCAGCAACAATTCTGTATATTAAATTTTCAGTCGTTACGTAAATTTGATTATTAATATAATATATTGTTTAAATTATCAAAAATTTTTGGTTTTTAATAAATATAAATCAAATATTATGAAATTTCATTTTGTAAATCTTTGAAAAGTGATACTTATATAAAAACAGACATGAAATTAATATTTCATTATCTTCAACAAAAAAAACAACAAAATAATTATGAATTTATAATGAAACAAAATTTAAATTGATTTAATATACAAATATAATGGATAAATTTTCGTATTAAAATTCGTAAACTATTTATTATAGTTTATATGAGCATGAATATGTCTTTTATTGATAGTGATTCACTATTTTGTTTGAATTTTGAGAAATTGACTGAAAATATGTATAAAGCTAACACAAATATATTTAAACAATTTCAATTAAATCTAAAGTCTTAAAAGTATCTATTAGTATTATAGGATTAATTTGCTAATTTTTCATCCAAAAAATTGTACAATTATTATATATTTATTTATTTATGTAATATAAAAATAATGTGTCGTAATTAAGTATATTTCTAATTAATATAATTTTTTAGAAAAATAACATACGTTTCCGTGCCTAAGTTTGTATAATTAAATATATGATTAAATATAGTAATATAATTTATTTCCATCTGTTAATAAACTAGCAAATAATTTCATTGGTAATTTAGCATTAAATGTACAATCAATGTTCATTTATTTGGTGAATTTGGCAAGTTGATATATTTGGATTTCACGAGAAATAACACACATGTAATAATTAAAATAAATAATTCACCTTATTTATTAGATTTCGATAAAGAAAACAAGAATTGCCCTTTTTGTGCCGACTTATTTAATAAAACATCAAAATCGAATATTCTATTATATATATATGTATATCTATAAAATGTAATTTTATAACTATTGCGTTTGTATAAATCATTAACAATATTACTGAACAATCTCATCAATTGTATGAGCAGAATTAAAACAGCAGGAGTGACATTGTATTTGAAAGCAGTGATAGGCTGTTCAACAATGTGGAACGCGGCAGCAAAAGGAACACAACTCTCTCATAAGTACTCGCCATATGTCCAATCCCCACCAATCGCGTCTGAGGGAAATGCAGAAGGCGAGGACGTCACCGCGGAATTGACTGGCGCGCGTATGCACACGAGCCATGGCGTATTTTGCAAGAAGATCGCGTGCACTAAGCCGGCGGAAGTCGCGCTCGTGTCCTCATTGGTCGATGGTCTGTTTTAGATTCGAATAAGCGATATCCTTTGATAAGACTTACGTGGACCGCGAAGCACTAGGCGCGAGTGAACTTCCTTCCAGATTGTGCCGGAAGTCCATTGTAAATCTCCCTAGTCTTGAGGCGAAGGTAAAGGCTTCGCTGATAACAGAGGGAGATACACCGTCGAGCTCAAATATTTAGATTAGCCTCTGATCTTCTCACGGCATTTACCTACACGATGCCAAACCCCGAGCTGTTAATGAGATATCCAACACCTGTACGGATAATCACGCCCAGAAAAATCTACTTCCGCAGGACTTCTCTCTCTCTCTCTCTCTCTCTCTCTCTAAAAGAGAGAGAGTAGTTGTAATAAGTAGTTGTAATCAGGAAAACTTAGCATAAATACTATGAGTGATTATGATTTTATGTGTTTTCCCACACATTTCGATTTATCCACTTATCAATATGATGCTATGTATATTTATGCCTAGTTTCTTTTCTCTATTATTGTAGGTATATCGTGATAATTATCAGTAAATAAGGAGAGATAATATTTTTATTATTTCAATGAATTGGAAGTCGATAACTGTGTGGACACATTTCATTAGGCAATAATAATTTCATCATCAAATCAGAGAGTCACTCAATAAAAGGATAAGAATGAATGTACATGTAATAATCTGAAATAATTCGAAAATTCGCACTTTCAATGATGATAATAAGTATTTCAATCTTCTAAAATGCTATAGAATTTTTTTCAATACCAGAATGAGATCCTAGTGGAAAAGTAAATCAGTGTCATAAGTATAAATGCTTCTATTATTCAAGAAAAACTTTATGTGCGAAACTTACTGACCTACTTGTAAATGGCTGTATTATTTTTCAAAAACATCGCTACTTATTAGTTCGAAGTCGGGAAAACCTTGCACTGATACTGAAGATAAATCTCGCGTAAGCTTTCATTGTCAGCTGATAGTCAGAGGCGGTCCACTGTATCAAACTATATGGCTAACGTGCAGTAACCGTCAATTGCATCTTGTTCCGGCGACGAGGTGGGGAATGTCTAGTCCGAACCAATCACGACGAAGCCATTCTCGTACCGGAAACCGGAAGTGAAGAAATCTCGTTTCGTTGGGCACTTTTTCTCTTTTTTCACCGAAGCTGACATGCCCCATCCCCGCACCGATCTCTCACTCGAGCGCGCCCTCTCTCTCTCTCTCTCTCTCTCTCTCTCTCTCTCTTTATTTTTCGCTCTAGCTCTTGTATCCATACGTGGACGTATCAACATCGCTACGTTAGGGTAAGCGCACAAGGGCAGACAAGGATCGTATCGTTGATGTGAGAAGGAGCGAGGGAGAAAGAAGCCGCGTAGGATATTGAGAGCGAGTCTGGCATAGCACTGGACATAATTTCCGCCCGACGAGATCGGAATTGCTAATGACGTCACAACCGCCTTCGTATCATTCGCGTCGGGCTCGGGTGGTTGAGGCTATTTAGCGCGAGGCGAGCGAGTGGCGATAGCTTCGGCCGATGAAAAAATGTCCCGATTGATGTGCCTCTCCCTACGTTTCATCGTTGGAAAATTTATTTTAATTAAAATACATCGTTCGCAATTTTCTTTTGTCTTTAAAAGCTCCCTAATTTTCTACTTATGGGACATTTTGATTTTTATTCAAAGTTATGCGAAATTTAAATATACAACTCGGCAATTTTAATAAAGCAACATTAGCAAAAATGCTGTCTTTATATAACAATAATTTATGATAATCACTGTAGTCGATTAATTTTGAAGCTTATTACTTGAAGATCATTTAATTTCTAACACAAAAACGTTTAAGAAAGTTAATGAGTTGAAATAATTGATTATTAATCATTAGTATGTGAAATAAGATGCCATTATTACATTTTTTGCCATTTCAAAGTCCTTGTTACGTTGGAATTTATAATTAAAGAAATTTTTTAAATAAAATAAGATTTTGAATAGAACAGCTATTGATATATTTTAGTTCTATTTCTAATGAGTTAAATGATTTGAGCTTGCATAAATAATAATATTTCACGAATTTTTTTATTAAAAAGTTCATGAGCATGTACACGAATTATTCATAGAAATTTAAGCAATAAACTTTGTCATACAATGTAATAAGCATGAGAATAACGTAAATAGTCCAAGCATAAAAATAATATAGCGTAATAATAATATAGTATAAAAAAATACTTTTATTATTTTCATTTATTAATTAAATTGAAAAACACATGCCTCTCAAAACAATAGGAAAGATCTTAATATTTATTATCACCTGTGTACGTATGCATGAAACGGTAATCTTAAACATAAAATACCATCGCTCCTCTAAAATACAAGTGAAAGGAAAATAAATCAAAAAGAAGAACTTATTAATTTGAAATGGTTGAACGTACTTTTCATGGATAAATTACAAATTTTATTGCACATAATAAGTTATGCTCGTAAAAGTTAAGTAAGATTGTTATAACATCTAATTATATGTTTGTAATATACAAAGAAAGGTATTGTTTAAAACCTATATATCGAATAATCGTAGGTAAGGATCATTTAAAAACAATAAGGAACATTTACACAATTAGTCTTATTAATATATTGACAATATAATTAAATAAAAATAATTTTTAGTCAATAATTTTTATTAGCAATATTACAATTATTGTACTTAATCACGTTAAAATCTTAAAGTACTTTCAATATTTGTAAGATAAGATTTATTGAAAAATTTTGTAAGAAATTCTTCGTAAAATTGATCAAATATAGTATTATTAAAACTTCAAACATTTGTTTATAACAGCAGTATTTATTGATAAAAATTTATAAATGTTATTATGAACTGTACGTAAACATTGTGTCAGTGTATGTAATGTATCAGTGTTAATAATTGATCGGACAAAGTATTAATATTTGCTATTTAATGGGTGTTTATTAAGCATCTCTCATATGCCGATACGCGTGTACATAAATTTGAGTTTGTTTAATATTTAGATGACAACAATAAGTAAGACAATTTAATAAGTAATAATAATAATATTTAGAGATAACTGAATATTTAAATCGGTGGCTTTATGTAAGAATACAATTATTATTTGAAAAGCTATCATTATAGAAAATTGAAATTAAGGATAAAATCGATCGATGTTATAAGTTATATGATCAAAAAATTTAATGACGATGAGTAATGATTGAATGTTAAAAAAGACATAATTGTCGGAAGCTCTATATTTTCTATAAGCGAGATTCTTTTGCATCTTTTTCGGCTATGAAAAGAGCGCAAATCCTCTCTGAATTTCAATCGGTACTATGCCCTCGTCCGATCATTTGGCTCTCTCTCTCTCTCTCTCTCTCTCTATCACCTCTCTCCCTCTGATTCTCTCGATTTATATCGTCACATATGTCGCTCGAAGAGCTTTTTCATTAGCTGTCGTCGTCTCCTGAATGCATTCCGGTCGGGCGGTCCGCGGACATTTTTAATTACCGACTGCTCGGCTTCCTTGCGTCAATTTCCAACTACGTACGGGCGTGTCATCGAGTCCTCCTCTATGCACTTGCGCGGCTGCGTCAACAATCAAGATTTGTATGCTATTTGCTGCGCAGGTGTGGTTTGTTACGAGAAAGAAAAAAAAACAAAAACAAGCAAAAAAAATGAGTGATCGATTCTTTTATAAGCTGTCACTCAAAGCTCGTGTACAATACTTTGTAGACTTGCATTAAATCGCGAAATGGTTTATTTATCTAGCCTGAGAGAGTTTGCCAGCTTTATTGAGCCGCGAGTAGCGAAGTATTTCTCAATAGTAGGAAAGTATTTCAGTACTATTAGCTCGCGTACTATCAAACGCTAAAATCTAAAATTGCAACTTGAAATTATCCTGGCTACCTTCTTGTGTAGAAATAATCGGATAACAGACGCGTATAGAGTGTCTGCCTAAATACGTTATTGTGCAATAAATTGTGCAAAAAGTAAATTTTGAAGAGAATATGTGTTAAGGGAAGCCGAGAACTAAGGAGAATAGAAGAAGAAGAAAAATAATTACGTATCAGTGCTCCGCACTTGTGTCCTGCAGTAAAGGCGATTTGATAACGGCTGAAAGGGAATTATAACGTGCCGATGAAATAAAACAAGTCTTAACCCGGTAATTGTCTAAAAGTTTACGGTAAGTGGTGGTCGGCTATTCGGCAGGACACATATATATAAATCACACAAATTTGCGTACAATCCGCAAGGAGCACTTGGTGCCGGGAAAGCTCTCACGGGAAAGCTCTCGACACTTTACGTACTCCGGCGGAGCGGCCACAGGATGCGTCTGCACTGCCATTCAACGGCGCTGACAGCGATGTCTTCGTCCAAGAGTCAGCCCCATTTTCCCGATCTCGAGTGTCCCTGACTTTTTTCAAGGGCAATCCCGTCCCGCCTCCCATTCACGACTGACAGCCGTGGAGGCTCTTTGAGCTTTTTGCATAAATTGCCGGGAGTCCGTAGGATGGGCTCTTTATCTGCATTAATGTCCGACCGAGTGTATTTCATTGCGTTTTGCTTTACGATCCGCGCTTTTCTCGCATTTTTCAAAGCGCGAACGAGTTGAGAAATAAGAAAGAGAGGTGAAGATTAAGAATCGAGGATACTCTGTATGCTCGTGCTACGCCGTATTATTAATAGTTTTATGGCTCACTGTTTGCCGGCTAATTTTATTGTGGCAATTTAAGGCTTTGTATATCGCATTACTAACACCGAAATTTCGTAATATGTGCAAGTGCTTGTTTTATAAGCCGTTGGCTTATTATTAGATTATTACTGCATTATTATACGATGCATTAGCTACATTGCATTTGTTTTAGCAATTATCTTTATAAATCGCATAAGGGATTTCTCAATGTTTCGCCACTCTCATAAATGCACATCTTTCATATTCTCTCTTTCTCTCTTTCTTTTTAAATTACCCTCAATAGATGAATGGAATTAAAAAAGAAAATTGATCATAGCAAATACTATTTACCTTAAAATAAATCTTTTTAAAAAGACTTGAATACAAAATGAATAAAAGATGGTTATTGGCCGCTTCATCATATTCCGATGAAATGATTTCGATGTTTTTAGGAAGTAATAATTATTAAATTGAAGAAGAAAAAAACGGTAGCTTAAACGACAATACAACAAATCATGTTGTTCATTTACACGATCTTCAAATAAATTTGTTCCGTCAAAGAGCGCTAAATTAAAAATTTAAATCTTCCTGTATGAGCTAAATGGCTGCGCCCGTGCACTGTTTGTAGCAAAAACGAATTAATGCTCGATACGCTCGTGTGAATTATTATTTATTGCTATTCGCATTGGAAATATAAAAAACAAATAGTGATCGTATTTTGATTATAAGCCAAAGATCGACCTTCACTTGAAATCCTGCTACAAATTCTAAATTCTTTCTGAAAACTGTTTATAATAAATGCCTCGTCTTCCATCTACGGAATGAATCGGTTGTTCGACATTGGAAAATTGATAAAGCCCATTTTCATGTAAGTGGGCAGTAAGAGATAGCCGGCAAAAGTCCAGTGTCACAAATTTCTTAAAGTACAACTGCGCTGCTCTCAGATATCCACGTGGATGGTCAAAATAAGCAGGGCGCTCGGCCTCGAAGAGCCATTTTACGACAATCGAGATATAAAGGATTCGCTAACGCTCAGCTGTTAGCTGAAAGTTTGTTGCCGGTCGTCTGGCCAGGAGGAGCGGGAGGAGGACGCCCGAAAAAGTCCCGGCCTCCTTGGCGTGGAAAATACTTAGAAAGCGATAAAAAGCGGGTGAGCGCGCGAAAGCGCAAACATCCTAAATTTGGGCGTTTTAGGGACGGCCAGTGGAGAGCAAAGTCGTGTGGGCGAGTCGAGGAGAGGTCCGCTAGCGTCCTAATGGCCTGGGGCTGTGTGTCCCGGGTGGGGGGGTGGGGGAGTGGGTTTTGTGCACTCAGACGATGCGGTTTCGTGGCCGGCAGTGTTCCTGGACTTTTCGGCCGTAGGAGGGCGTCACGCCGAGTGAAGACGGACGTCGCGACGCTACCATAAATCCCGGGCTTACCCCGAGGAAGAAGAGTCCGCGACGCTCGCGGTAGCGCCCTGAGCGGGACTAACTGCGCCCGACTAACTTTCACTGGGCGACAACTTTGATTACAACGAGCGAGAGCTTGGCCCTGGAGCTCTTCGTCTGGCCGCAACTAAGAATACAACCAACTCCTCCGGGTATCCGTCCTCGTTTTTCTTTGGGTGGCCGGTGGCGCTCGAACGCGCCAGTGTTGCTTCTTTTTTTTTAGCGGACTCGCGCTGATAATGAAAGGCTCGGTTGATTTGAGCTTTGATTGGCGATATTGAAATATCGGATACTGGCTGGCGGCTCGAGTCCAAATATTCCGCGATCTTTGAGCTTTGGCGATTTAGCTTTTATGCGGGATATGGCGAGGGATGGTAAACATTTATGTGTTATTGGTTGAAAAGTCGGCCAAATAATTAGCTGTACTTTAGAAATACCAATTCACAACCCGCACGCCTCATTATTGCTAATCTAAGAATAAATCAGAAACTTGCATATAACGCAGTATGGTCGATAATATAATAATATTAAATTTTCATTAATAATATATATATATATATATATATATATATATATATATATATAAACCAATAAAAGTTAGAAAATAGACTTTCTAATTTAGTTTAATATATTAATCAAATGTAAAAGGGAATTTGCGATTTAACAGAAAATATTATGATTATCAAATATTATGATAAATTTTACAAGATCCTTCTAGAGTAAATTTCTTAACATTAAACATAAAAAAAATCAAAGTATTTTAATACTTTGATCGATATCTAAAATATTTATTAAAATGTTTACATTTTTATTTAACAATAAATTTTACATAATTTTATAATTCACTTTCTCGTGCTTATTTCATATAATTATAAATATTTTAAGAGGTAAATGAAATATTTGTAATTATTGATTTAGTAATAAAATGCGCGTGTAAACGTTATTTATCTCTCGATATTCATGAAAACACAGGAAAATTTTCATTGGCAATGCAACCTTACAAGACATTATGACAAGCTGTAATTTTATATTTCATCATCGCAGAATGCTTTATTACTTGGACTACCGGATATATTAACTGTCAGAAAAGAAAAGATGTTAAATATGCGACTGTGATGAACGGTCAACAAATTTTCAGTAATGTTGTTGTATGGATCCAAACCCATTCCAGTTCTAGAACAAAGACTTGCATGGTTTTTCTTATCCAATCTTCGCTCAACCTTTCCTATAAAATAGCAAAAATTATATTGAATTTTATTGGTTATAAATTACAAGAGTATTCCCGTCAAATCTATCAAAATTAAATTTTACAAATCTTTATGATCGAGATAACTAACAGCATTTCTTGCAAGAAAAATATAAAGTACAACTTTAAATGCTTTAAAAAGTCGATTATATTTATATAAAACATAATAAGTTTATTTTTTTTTTATTGGTATAGTTAATTCATAGACCGATATTAATAGCATTTTACATCGTAATTACTTGTGATTAATTATACTTTAAAAAATTTACAAACTACGCGTACATTTCAGAGACTTGCGTAAAATGACTGATGAATTTGATGTTAATATTTTATAATTTCGAATAATGCATGGAGCGTTGAGAATCGGCAAAATGCGCAAACAAATAGATAATTAAAAGGGAATTAAAAATTAAAAATTTAAGAAACAAATTATACCTTTTTTTTCCTTTATACTTGGTGATATTCTAATGTTTACGAGTGTAAGCACCATTACTTAGCCATTAGTACAAATTTACGAGATGCATCCGATAGCAATTAAAAGCTAGAGGGAAGAAAAGTCGGTAATGAAAGAGAGCGGCATAAACTTGGCGGCGGAAAAATTCAATCAAGTTCCGCTGAAAGCCATATCACAGCCATTACTCGGGAATAATCAATGGCAATAACCGAGGAAAATTCAATCGATCGTCGTCGATCGAACTAATCCTCCTCTGAGCCGTGGCTGCTTCTCATCCGGCCGCTTCCCTTTCCACCCACCCCGTCAGGCCGTATACAGGGCTGCTACACGTTCGGCATTTCCCGGAGAAAATGAGCTTTTCCCGGTGGCGTTATCATCGGGCGCCATTGGCGTGGAAAGGGACCGGGGATGGAAGCCAGTGGGCGGCAATGGACGGGTAAGCGCGGCGGTGCGGGATGGTTGGGGTGAGGGGTGGGTGGTGGGAGTGGGGGCGGAGGAGGAGGAGAGACGGCGAGGGGCTTAATATGCCCAGAGATACTCGCGTATTTCAGACCCTCACCTTTCGCTCGGCCGCGAAGGTGGCCTGCAATGGTGCCTCGCCGCGCGCTTATCCGAAGGTATATGCGCCTTCTCACTCTTCCAAAGTATCCGGACTTATGATGGAAACAATTTAGGGGCTTTAGAGAGTCGAGCACACGTACGCCGCGACGCTGGCGGTCGGAGTGTGAGAAAAGGTGGAGACGCGCGTCGAGCGCCGAGGGGGTGGGCCGGGGGTGAGTGAGACTAAGCCGCAATAAGTCGAGGGATGAGCGCGAGATGTGGCCGAGTCGTAGCTCGCATACTGATACTGCCAGAGCGGCCTTTACCTCCTTCCTTCTCAGCCCGTCCTTCCCTCGGCGAAGTCGTGCCTCTTAGGTCACCTTGCCGTGACGCCATATTGCCCAGTGTCGGCGACAAAGAGAGCGCGAAATGGCGGCGCAAGTCGAACGATCGCACGAGAGGGGCTGACTGAGGAAGCAATGGGGCGATCGAGAGAGCACGGGAGAGAGAGAGCACGGGAGAGAGAGAGCACGGGAGAGAGAGAGAGTGCGAGAGAGAGAGAAAGGAAGAGAGAGAGAGAGTGAGTGAGAGAGAGAGCGATAAAGAGAGGAGGAGAGAAAAATGATGTTACTCGGCGAGCTGACGTTGCTCCCGATGCGCGCAATACTGGATATTCCGTCCGTCCAACCATGTTTCACGGAAGGGTGTTTTGATGGCTGAAATTTTACGAGTCGTTTATATAGTTATGCTCATAGTTGATATACACTCCTGGAATGGTAAATATTAAAATCCAGTCACTTATAAAGACAGTAAAGTTCAATTCAGTTTCATAAAATTTACGATATTTGATTTAATTGTTATATAATTGATTCTTAGTTCGACATGGCCGTGTTATTCGATGATTATTTGATTGGTTCGAAATTACATGTCTCGTAATAATTGTTACATAGTATTGTAGTATTAAGGCAGTATTTATTATACATTGAAAGTTTTCTATTGCAATATTACCTTAAATTTAATTTAAAGTTTTTTCAATTCAATTTTTAAGTCGATATTTGAATTCAATTCATAATTCAAAGCAATATTTGACATTGAGTAGATATTTTATTAACTTTGCTGTGCCAAAATAGTATTTATTAATGAAGAATTGTGCTCTTAAATCATATGATTATAATTATAGAAATAAATCTTTACATTTTTAATGTTCGTTTAAATTATCTCGCGTACGTTTCAACTGTGGAAAGAATTCTCATTGCTACGTAATATTATTAAGTCATTCATTTATTAGTTTAATCATATAATAATGTCTGAAATTATAATATTCCTAAATCGCTTAAAATACTGATATTGCCACAAATCAGTAACAAATAGACATATTAAAATCGTGATTATTCAATAATATTATTCAATAACAATTGCAGCAATTATATATATATAATTAATGTTAATAGTCAAAATAGAAAATGTTCGTATTATTGTTGGAATTAAATTTTTTTTTTTTTTTATCCAGCAACATCATTAAAAGTTCATTTTATTTAATTCACTTTGGTAGTGAAATTTCAATATTAATTTGAAAATTTCACTCCCAATGCTGCAGCTTCTATTACCATTATATATAATATTTAAACGCTGATGGGATTCGAGCAAGTTGAATAGCTCACAGCTTGCACAGTCAGTTTTTTCGAGCGCCATAACGTTGCCTCTAAATTAAATTTGATCGGATGTTTATTGCAAGAGACAGTGGCAAGTACAATTCCACGAGCTCACCTTATCCGCAAAATGAGTTCCTAGCGCAGAAAGTATATCACGCTTAAGCCGGTCGCCCAACATTTACAATAAAGAAGGAGCGAGTGGGAGCTTTAATTTTACAAGACGCGCTGATGCGACAGCGGGCGTGTGCATAACCGAAAATGCGAAACGGCAGCGAGACGACTGGGATAGAAGAAAAGGAATAGAAGAAGCGAGTGCAAGCGGTAACTATGGTATGGCAGCTCATAGCGAGGACTGATTACGTATTTACTAGTAGCGAGGTCGAACGGAAGAGAAAATTCGCTTGTTGGTTCCGCGGCTCCCCGTGGCCGTCGCTACCACCGACGGCTCTGCGACTCTTTGAATTATGCATGGGCACGGCTTGCCTACAACGTGTATTGTTTACCGTATGTACACGACAGAGAGCCTGATTTTCGAGATCTCCAGCTCGCGAGAGATCCCACGCTTCTCTGTGTTCGGCTGTGTGCCGATGCTCTATACGAGGATGCGCGATCCACGTGAATGTGCAATGACGAACGTGTACTTCTTGAAAACATTTTATCCCTGTCTTCCCTTCCTATTGTTTGCTACATCGAAAAAAGTGAGAAATTACACGATTTGAGATAACAGATTTTTTTTTACGAAAGTTTAGTTCATTTAATGCTTTTTAATCGTAACATCGGAGATATCAAAGCGAGTGCCGTACATCACTCCGGAAAAAAAACTTTACTACTCTTTACTCATTGAAAGTAAATTCCGCAGCCAGTCTAGAACATCAAATACAGGAAATACATAAAAACTTATGAAAATTCTTATTACTAACTCAATATTCAAATTCAATATAATTTTCCAAGTGAATTGGAATAATATAATACTCTAACAGTACTCGAATTTCAGTTAGGGTTCCGAAATGACATCCAAATTGGTTATTATTTTGGTAAAGACCGTTTTACCGATTACTATCTGCAGTTAAGCTTAAGGATTCACGAAAATATAAATTTAGATTAAGATTCTTAAATGATAATATTTAAGATATTAAACGTAAATCATTACACACACACACACACACACACACACACACACACACACACACACACACACACACACACACTATTGTATGTAAGTTAACTATGTAAATTAATTGTAACTTCATAATGTTTCTTCTATCACTTTATACATAATTATAGAAGCTTTTAATTAATATAATTTACTTTACTTTTTCATTTATTATTTATTTAACATAATTTGGGACAATGAGTTTAGTTTTACAGTAAAATATGAATATTAATTCAAGCAATAATTACTTGCATACATTTATTAATATTATAGTATATTATAAAATTACATAAGCTATATAAAGACTCAGTTATTCTGAAAAGATGATTAGATTAATACTTGTGCATTTTTGAAACAGAAATTTAATAATATATTGAATTGTACTTCAATCTGTTTCTATATTTAATGCTTAATATAATTGTCATTCTTAAAATATAGATAAATTTCTATATTTGAAGTCTACGTAAATCAATATATTCTATTTAATTATAATTATTTGATCAATATCATGACAAATTACTTTTCTTTTAGCCAAGTAAATTGTAATATATATTATATATGAGAATATATTTCAATTTTGTTCTACGTTTATTCAGTATCATATGTTAATTTTTAACCTATTTTAATATTCAAGAATATAAAATTTTATTATTATAATATTACAAATTCAAAGTATTAAATACAGATTAAAATGTATGACACCCTATATGACACCATATATATATATATATATATAAATATTGAAAAGGTTTTAAAATGATATTATTGTTTAGTTTTTAACGATATATACTAAAGACAAAAGTTCGTACAATAATCTTAATTTAAACTTTTTATTTTAAAATTATTATTAAGGCACTATCGACTTTTGTAAAATAATTTTGATATTGTTATGCAATATTGAGTTGCATTTAAAATAAAATTTAAAAAAATGATACATATAAATCTTAATTCTTATTGATACATTTCATATTACATTTTGTCATTTTTGAGTTGAGTAAAGATCGTTTTACTAAAAGAAAGACTGAATAAATTTTTTAATGAATTTGATAACAAATGCAACATGAATAATGCGTCAATGTGATAAATTGAATGTACATTATGGTAATTATTATTTGATTAATGAGAATATTTCAATACGATCGCATAAATGAATGTACTCATTCAGTTATAAATTATTAAATTTAGATTTGTTCCGTGATTTAGATAAATATTAATAATTCTTGAAGATTTTCGAACCAAATATTGTTATTCACATTCTATATTGATAGCTTCTCTACATTTCACGTCCAATTCTATTGTTACTTGTAAAATTCACAGTCCCTTTTAAAGTGAGTATGTGAATTAGATGTTTGAATTTCGAAATAAAAGGTAAATTATAGTCACCGCTCTCTTCTAGAAGTATAAATTAATTAAAAATGTGCAATAAAAAGTTACTATAAAAAGTTTCAGTCGAGAATAGAAACTTGTGGAGGGAAACCAAAACGAAAGGTGAAATTCGCCTTCAAAATGGATGTAAGAGAAATAAAGTATAAGAGAGGAACAAAAGAAAGAGTAGAATATAGAGCCTAGAAATGGAAAATATATAAGAGAGAGAGAGAGAGAGAGAGAGAGAGGGCAACGTGTATAAAAAAAAAGTGCAGCGGGAAAGAGGGAGAGCGCGTAGAGCAAGTGGGAGCGATGAGGGGTGGGGGGCGGGGGGGACGGAGGCGGGCAGGGTTTGCTGACTGCAGAGATGCCACCCTAATTACCTCAGGGCTCGATAAAAAAAGGAACGGTTGAAAAAATGAATTAAAGAAAAGAATGAGGTGGGCGAGGGGTGAGCTGCTCATGACAGCCAGCTAATCGGGGTGTTTAAGAGTCTACACTGATCGCCGCTGCCTCGTTAAAACGAGGGCGGTTCAAGAGCATGGGAGAGGAGAGAAAGAGAAATGAGGAGAGAGAATAGGAAAGAGAGTGCTAGGGAGTCGCCTTATTTTTGCGCTTGGTGTGATAATGGACCCGAAAGAATAAAGTAGGAAAAAAGAAAAAGTATGTCCGACCGTTTGCATGCATTATGATTTTGCTAGTGCTTTCTTTCCTTATATTTCAATTAATAATTATTGGGTGCTTCTACGAATGAGCATTTTCCTATTTAAACATTGACGGCTTCGCTTGCACGATTATCTGCCTCAATTCACGCAATTGGTAAATATTTGCATTAAAAGCGTGACTTTTGGTGCTCAGCACTTTACTTCCCTATACTGCAACAAATTCTTAATTAGAGTTATAAAAAAAAAAATAATCTATCCCTACATTTTTAAACAACTTTTATTGCCGTCGCCGACTTCAATTTTTCATCTCACTATTTTAGCAAGTGCCAACAAAGCTTTTATAAAATAAGAGCCTTTCCATTCTCATTCCTTCATTATCTTTTATCCGTATCTCGTGACACCTATTCCAGATCGTCGATTGACGATCTCGATAATTTATTTATTCAGATTTCGGAGGAGAGAGAGAGAGAGAGAATAATCAAGTCTGAGCTAATGGGCACCGCTGCCTTTCCTCTCTCAGTCCAGCTCAAAACGGGAAAGAAAAGTTTTTCCGCTCCTCGTATTTTCCTTTTTCTTTTCGACGCTCTTGCAATGCCCTTTATACTTATTTCCTTTTAACTTCTATAATTACACTGTACCTACAGCCGCCACTTTCCTCCTCCTCCCTTTCCTTTTGACTTCTCTTGGACTTTCTCTGTCTTTACATAAAAAATAAATAACGCAGATTAAATGTGTCTAGTAACTGTAGACGCTGGTAATAATCGCAAGACTTAAATATATACGCATTTATGAAGTCCAATAGAGTTTAGATCGCGACAATAATGCAGGCACGTTCCAGTAGATAATTATCAAACTCACGGAGTTTCGAAATAAATTAACGTTTTTATACAAAATAATTTGTTTGTTAGTTAACGCGCAATGATATTACCTTTTGTGCTAAAAGTTCCTCGAGAAAAGTTTATGGAGTGCTTGTTTTAATATATCAAAGAATGATAAACCCTTATTTAGAAGAATAAATATCAGATTTAAAGCCATTGAAATATTTTGATTGATTTTTGTGTAAAAATCTTTAAACGGCAATTTAATTTTCGGACAAAAAAATCAATTAATTAAATTAATTAAAATGACTGAATTATTAAAACATTTTTATATAGTCCAATATATACTGTTTATGATGTAAATTTAAAAAAATATGTACAGGAAGAATGTTGAAAAACATATACATATAGCGAATACAAATATACATATATATATGTACAAAAGTTACATAAATATATTTGAAAGTTTAAATCGTACATTTTCTCGGACGCATTAAGATTATATAAATCTGTTTTAATAGATGAAATTATACATAAAATTTACAATTTATGAATATTCACAATCAAAGTATTAAAAAGATTGATGAAATCCAAAGATCTCTGTAGATATAAAATAAATAATCAAATATGGATTCGAATATTACTTTTCAAATTTATATTAATAATATTAGACAAAGGCGAGGTTTCAATTTTTTACAAAGAATTATTATTTGCAATATGTATAACTCTGAACGCAAATCCTTCGTAATACCTTTATATTCCATTGTACTTTTCATTTCATCTTCTTTCCTTTTCGAAATGGAGGGACCATCAGATTGCGTTTCAAGGAAATTGAAACATCCACCGCCTCGAGGCAGAGCAAAACCATGATTTAGGGAACAATTTGAGTTATGTGTTCTCCTGCATTAAAGTATTTCAAATGCAAAGCTATTTCGCATTTTTCCAGTTTCATCGCTACATTTTTGTTGATTTCACAGCTTTTGACTTTTTATATATTTATTCGTGTAATTTCTCGAAAAGGATTTGCTTCACGTAACTCACTAAAAATCTTGGTATTTACCATTAAGAATATATTGGGCAAACGACGAATAGAAAAGTATTCTGTTAAAAATATCTATGGATCAATAGAAAATGGAATATTAAATTTTAATTATTACTGTATTATATTAAATATATTCAATGTGTATATATTAATATCAGATGTAACGTAATATAATATGTATATCATAACATTAATTTTTAATTTGAATAGAATATTAAATTGAATGTTAAATGTATGCGACAATTAAGAGCTATACTGTATATATTAAATATATGTATATTTAACTAATAATTTAACTAATCTGTTATACTAGTCTCTTGGATACTGACATGCTTCCTCAAATGCAACAGTGTCTCTCGGGAATAAAATATATATTCAATACGAAAGGACCGAAGTACAATGACATTCGAACATATGTTCGAATGAGGTGCATTAGAAGGGAATTTCTATTACTGCTAGAAATAAAGGATCTCGCGGACCTCGGAGAATTCTTTGCCGATTAGTCTTCCAACACTTTGGGCACTCGGTACCATGGGGATGCAGTGCCTAGTGCACACACGCCGATGCCAAATTTGTCCTCGAAATGTACGTCGCACCGAATGCCTCCATTATTAAAACGGGCCGCGAAAAGCAAATCAAATGCCCTCGAAAACGCGCAGATACGGTGGAGTAGTACATTGGCAGGATTCAGGTAGAATTTTGCTGGAAGTCAGGCGGATGTAGCATGCATTATGTATAGTACATCACGTTATTGGTTCTCTCAGTGATTCTACCCTTGGCAACCTTATCGTGTATAACGTGGTTGTACGACGGCACAGCCTGGGCCTAGTAAAACATAAGCATTGGGAAACGATAAATAAGGGATACGTGGCTCGCATGCCAGCGTCACGAAATTCTCTTTCTGTCCTCCTCCTCCTCCTCCTCCTCCTCTCATACTCCCTTGCAAAGCGCTCTTCTGCTCATCTCTCCTTCTTTTCCACTTGCTTCACCGCTCCTCCGCGCCATTATCTTCATTTTCTTTGCATTTTTCCTTATAAGTAAGCGTGCCTTATTCTCCCTCATTTCTATCATCTCTCTCTCTCTCTCTCTCTCTCTCTCTCTCTACTAAATGCCGTTTTTGAACAAAGCCAAGGCCTACAATTTATCTGTTGTTTTCTTACTTTTTAGAATTGTTTACGACGCTCGTGCCTTTTATATATTTATTTCGAAATAGAAATAAGAATTCTGGGCGTAAGTTAATATTTCTCATTCAATACTTTACCCTTTCTAGATACTAGTCGTGCAAAAACTACGAAAACATAATAGTTCCATTCAGGATGTTTTAAAAATATTCAATTAATTTATACCTCTTTATGTAACGTGCGCATGCTCGTTCAATTTATCACACATTATTTCAAATGGGACATCAAATTTATGAAAGTTAATAGTTAAAAATATAAATACGCGCGCGTAAAGATTTTGAAAGTTGAGAAAAATTTAAAAAAACGCAGCTATAAATATACCTTGGCATTCAATGGTAATTTTATTGAATTGCAAGTTCCAATATTTAATGTCATTATAATATATACCTGCTATTTCTTTATGTAAATTTACTTGTCACTTATAATTTGTTCACTCTTTGTTATGTTGATGTAGCATTTGAAATGCATGTAACCGTAAGTATTATGAAATAATATTTATTTTATCAGTATATCATTTTTATATTTCGTTATTTATTTCATGTAATCTTCGAGCCACTCACACCCGAAGCACTCGTACGTGCCCATATACTGTATATAAAGTATTTGTTATAGATAGAGTAACATGTTTTTAGAAGGGAAACAATTCGCACGTTTCCCAACACAAATGATGTATTTAATGTGCAAAGATTGCACACTACATTGGTAATATTTTTTGACGTATGAAAATCTAAACATAAAACTAAAGATAAGGACGCATTTAAATAGGTCGCATTGCAATCTATGCGACCTGGCCTTGTATTTGTCACTGTTTATCGCATGACGAAATGCTCAATCAATTATTTGGTTCCAGATAAATAGCTTGAATGGTGAGTGCCAAACAAGCTGATGCCAATTAAGATCTCACGGATTAAAGGATTAAGGATTGAGTATTAAATTATTTTAATAGCCGTGGTTAGCCTAAAAATTGTTTACAGCCATAAAACAGAAATAATCGAAATTATAAGGAATATTAGACTAAAGCATCAAGACAAGTATTAAGTACAATTTTGATTATTTCTATAATACTCGTAATAGAACTGTAATAAAAATCTAACATAGATATATCTATAAAAAAAAAAGAAACATAGATATATCTCTATACGTTGCTATCATCCCATGAGGTTTGACCTATTTTACTTATCATGCCGAACTCTGCTGCCATAGATATTCAATTTAATGTTTAAAGCTCCACCTGCATTTTTTTCCGAAATAATTCCATAAAATGGTGAACCAATACATTATTTCATCCCAAGTAAGGAACACGCTAAGTAATCTTGTTAAATAAGAAATTTTTACAACAAAGAATGCTTGTCGCCAGATGTAAGCAAATAGTTTTGTTTCGAAGATCTTCATTAGCCAAATAGAGAATTACAATGGCACTTGACAATTACGAAGGCAAACAAGGTGTCGTCGAGCGCAAAAGTTCATTTAATTTCGAGGGAAAGAAGAAATATCGCGCCAACGAACAAATAAAAGATTCGCTGGAAAAATGAGGCCGAAGTGGAGTAGTGAAGACAAAACACGTATAGGGCAATAAAAGGAAAAGGCTCTCAACTAGAGAACAGTCGAAATCCCAAGTGAGGAGAGTAACGCAAGGACATTCATCATGTTATCAAGGTGCGGGGGCGGCCACGCACACGCTGCGTGTTGATACACAATTATGCGTGGCGCCGTCCTCACACGGAGGAAGAAGCCCCTGGAGCCGGGAACGTGACACGGGCGCTCACCTCCTCCTCCTCCTCCTCCTCCTTTCTCGTCCTGAGCCTGGTCCGAGGAGCACCACGTGCCAACCCCGTCGTAATCCATGGCTCCTCCGAGAGGTAAGAGTTAGGGAAATAGCTTCGGATAACTTGTTTGCTCTTGCGCTCCTTTGGCCTCTTCAGGCGCTCTTCACTCTGCGCCGAGAATACGAAATTGCCGCCGAAATTGTAAAGGGGGACCGGGGCTAGCTTAAGCCAGATGTACTTGCTCTCTCTCTCTCCCACTCTCCCACTCTGTGTGTGTGTCTTGGTCTGGACTTTGTCGTATTTAAAGAGTCGAAAATCTTGCATGAGAAATCGACGTGAATGAAGATTTTTCCGCTATCGCTTCTTACTCGCATCGATATTTATCTACTTTCTCGTTTTATTGGAGACTCGGGAGCATTTGCGCAAACGTGCGTTAAACTTTCTTCTTTCGTCTCGAGGAATGAAATACAAGTGTTTACTCGAACATTGCTCAGTAATTTCAGACTATCTATGAAGTATTGCACTATTTCAAATTATCCATATGCTAATTCATTCGCTTTCAAACAGTGATATTTGATTAATATTTAAGTAATAAATGTACGAATTATTTTCTTTCAATTTTTTCTGCCACTTTATGAATTCATGAAGAATCCAATAAAATTTATTATATATATATTCGATCTTATCTTTGATTTTACCAAAGTGATGCAAAATTAATAGATACGACATAACTTGTTAAGTCAAGGTTAGGGGATATTTTTTGGAAAAGAAGAAAGACATCTCATAACTGTATAAATTAAAAGATGATTTTTTACAAGATTAAGAAAATATCTACTTCGTTTAAAATTAAAATTCCACCAAAATAAGCATTAATTTAATATGTATTATTTTCGAACGTAAATATTATTTAAAGCTATATAATATATGACTTTAGATGAAAGTAAAAGATGTGCTTTATTAAAAAAAATTAACATAATAATTTCCATAATAATATCAATTCTCATTCAAGACAAATTTTTAAAAAGTTTTTTAAAACTTTTAAAAAGGCGTATTTCATTAAAAAAACATTCATTTTATAATGCATATAAGATTACAAAAATTTTTATATTTATATAAAATTTCAATTTTGTTATTACAAGTGTCACTGATTTAACTAAGATTTCGCAATGCAAAATCTTTTGAGAAAATTAGTCGTCTTAATATCCTTACCGAAAAATTCGGAACAGAGCATAATAATCATTGTACTTTTGATACAATGCATGATTTTAAAGTGACAATAACTATAATTAGTTCTTCGTCTATCATCTCTCTAATATGCCCAACATACCTTATATCTTCCACTTCTCATCTCTCTCTCTCTCTCTCGCTCTCGTGCACTCTCTTACCTCATTTTATCTCCTTTCCATTGTGCCACATAAAGAGACGAGAGAAACCAAGAGAAGCGAGATAGAGAGCAGAAGCGCGAGAGGGCGGCTCGATGGGAGGAGGTGGAGGTGGAGGTGGAGGGGAGCGATTGGCTTGCGGCGCGACTTCTCGGAGTTAAATCTCCTGTCCATTCGCAGATGCAATAAATTCGTCAGCGCGAGCGTGTGCGACGAAGGCAGCAGCAGCAACAGCGGCTGCGGCAGCAGCTACCGCTAGCCGAGAGGAACACCCGTGGAAAAGAGAATGCGTCGATGAATGCAGAATGGATGGGGATCGAGGGGAATCGCGACGCCGTGAAAGAAGTCCCGGCTACGAGGAGGACGCGAAGGAGGCAAAGTTGCGTATGTAAATTGTCGAGACGTTCGCAGGAATATTTGCATGGCAGCGACGTCCCACGGTCTCTCTCCCTCTCTCTTCCTCCTCCCGTCTTCTTGCACGCCCTCCCCTATCTCCACACCCCTTTCCCCCATCCGCTCGTTCTTTTTCTCCGGCGTTGATCTGGCTTGAGAGACGAGATCGAAGCCGAGGACGTGCATTATACGGGAAAAGAGGAGCCGATGGTGAGGCGAGGCATAGCGGGACGGCAAAAAGGACGAGAGGACGGAGCGCACAAGAGTCGTGGGCTCCTTGAGAAAAACAATGTGCGTGTTCGTTTCGAATGCATTGATATTTTTCTTATTCTACATATGCGTATAAGAATGGTTGAATGAGCCGGGGATTCGGAAATTGCAAACATAATGAATTGAGTAAATTATACGAAGGTAACGCAATGTAGATTGTCTGCCGCGGGCTAATGCGACGCCTGTTTACGCATAGCCTCGGTATTGAGCCTCGAAATTTATTTAATGGATGTATTACAATGGCAGCCCGCCCTTACCACTTCATTGTTGGTTATTTACCAACTTATTTTTTACGTAAAATTTGTGTTTTATATTTTCTATTACTGGGGAAAAACTCAAATGAAAAAATATTTTGAGGAAAAGTTAATTTTTAGTACACTTCTTTTCCAGCATTAGAAAAAATAATATTAAATATATGTAGGAATCATTAGAGGGATATATTTAACTTAACGATATTTTTCCTTAATATACTAATATAATAATATACAATTTGCTTAATATGTCGTGAAAATATTTTTAACGAAGTCAATATTATGTGTAAAAAGATAATAATTTTTAAATAATATTTGTTAAAGTATGAAACTTTAAATAGAAAAGAATTAGATGCATATTAATACCATAATTATAATATATTTTATATACAATGTATACAATATTGCATACAATCTTATATATATATATATATATATATATATATATACATACATATACTAATCAATTTAAATATTTTATTATTTAAATGTCGCTCTTTATTTAAATAGTAAGGTGTTGTTTAAAAAACAATTTTGTTAATAGTAATTTTTTTTAAAAATTCAAATTAAATTAATTAAATTTGTTTAATAATTATTTTATCATTAACTTAATTGTCATGCTAATTGTTTAATATAATTTATCTAATATCATAAAACAAATTTCATTATTTAATTTATCTTTTATTCACTGTTTCGTAAATTAATAATACTTTTATACATTTTTATGACTTACGGTAAAATTATTTCAATTTATCGTAATATATAATATAATTAATGCAATTGAGTATATTTCATTTAATTAAGTATTGGAAAAATAAATAAAATATCTTTTAAAGTATTTTGATTTTTTTAATCGTAGATAATATTAGTGTGTAATGAATATTATTAGCTGGTATATAATATCATATATACCTGATATATAATAAGTGTATTAGATGTAATGAGTGCACGGGGGTTCTAATTTATTAGGTCTATATAGAAAAATTGATATTAGTATATAGATATCATTATTTAAGGTTAAGAATTAAAAGGAGGATTGATAACAAAACCATGTATTTCATTAATAATTTAATAATATTTTTTTACTATCGTATTCTACAATTGGATATTTATAAAATAATAATGCATAAATTATTGAAAAATTATGTATAATTTTCTAATGAATAATGATTCTAGTAATACCATGTTTACTATTCTATATATTATATTGTATAAATTATATTTTGTATAAATTGTAAATTTATAGTAATATTAAGTTATATCATAAAATTTTTAAGACGAATGATACAATTGTCATTATTTTTCTTTACAATTTGATTAAACTATATCAGGAATACAATAGCTCTCCGTATGCGTATATAATTTTGAATAATTTCATATTATTCGGTTGTCAACTGTGAATGTTTATGTAGTGTAAATGCACGATTCTTATTATATGAAGCTGATTATACGTGATATTTAATAGTAATCCACGTTGTGGACTATGTAGAAGTATGTAGAAAATAAAGGCTAGAAATTCGTAAGTATGTGTATTGCATTAAATTTGAAGATTTGGTAGATGTAATAAATATGATTGTCTAGAGTGATGAAACGTAAGTGTAAAATGTAAGGCGGCAAAAACAGAGGGGCACGTTGAATTACAGCCCGAAAAACTACTTGTACTAATGATAAAGCAAAGCATCGCCAACGATATGAAGGGGATCGTAGATGCTTTTCATCTGATCTAATATCACATGAGTATGTGTTTGGCACATGAGTAAAACAAGAGCAGGAGTCGGAAAAAGTGGGTAAGTTGCGCGCGGGGCAAGTAGAAAAATGCAGATACGAGGCGACGTGAAAACATTTTCCACTCTTACGAAACAAACGAGACATATGTGTCGTCGTGCCTTTGTAGCGCAGCTCCGCGGTAAGAAAAGGAGAGGCACTGAAACTCGTTGTAAATTCATACCGAATACGCGTATGTGCGTGGGCTGTGAAAAGAAGTATCTCAGCGAAAATCAAGCGAGTGAAATTGCGGCCCAAGAGATGCAACGCGAAAATATGAGAGAGGAGCGAAGAAGGCTGTCGCGGGTGGAAAGAGAAAGGGCGAGGGGTGGCGAGGGGGGGATGAAGGCAAGGGATGAGGCTGGCGTCGTCGTCGTCGTCGTAGTCGGGAAAGAGGCGCGGTGACACTCTCATTTCGGGAAGAATTTACGGGAGGGCCACCGCCGCGTGCCTCGCATAGTCAGACCTGGCAGACCTAGACTCCAATGCCATACCTAGAGAGTCGTAGACTAAAGGCCAACGCCGGCAGCTCGGCATAGTTAACTGCACGCCATTGAGACTGGATCTACCTGACTGCGCTGCCTTCTCAAATTCATAGTCTTTGAGAGGGCCATCTCCCAGCCCTTCCCGACCTTCGCGCTTTCAACCCCCACCCCCCACCCCACCCCCCTCGCTCTCTTGCTTATGTACCGCATGCGAGCATTTGCGGCTTCTTGCAGATCTAAGCCACAGAGTAACGCCTTGAGATACTCTATTTATCTCGCCGACTCTACTCGTCTTTGTCCTATTACGCGAACGCGCACTCATTAGTTTTCTTGCGCATGTCGCGGAGATGAAGGGAAAGAAGGGTTTGTGTTCATAGTTCATGTTTCTAATCAGTTCTTCCATATTCAAACCTTTATGAGCAACAACTTTTCTTCAAATTTATTATTTTTTTTTTACCTTTATTTTTCTTTATCTCACTCGCTCTCATATAATAATTGCAGTAAAAAATAAGACGTTCACCATACATATGTCAACTGTCGGTTAAAATGATTCTTAAAAACATGAGCTTGAAACGCCGTTGATTTGAGAAACTTAAAAACTTGCTGCTTTACTGTAAAATAAATAATAAACGGTACTTAAATGTGTCAACTTTAATTTTTAATAACAAGTCTGTAATAGATTTTAATTAAAATTACAATAAATAGATTGCATTAAATATTCAATTAATACAAATTTCTTTCATTAATTAAATCAGAAGCATTACATTAGATTTTTTTAATCCAACGTAATTTGAATAGTAAAGTGAAAGTTGAATAACGATATAATCCTATTAGAAAGTTTTATTCAATTAAGGATCTTTATTTTCATTACAATTTTAACCAATTAATTCACACACGCTATTAATAATATCTTGAATCAATTTTATCGAACAATAAATTTTAAAGCCTTGTTAATAAAGAAAAACATTTTCATTGTCATATTATAATGAGTGTATATTACGTATTTTAAACGATAATCTCGTTATCGTATATTTTTTACAATTTATAAACAACATTTAAAAATTAAATTATTGCATAAAATATGCTTATTCACTAAATGCATTAACAAATATATATATAAATCAATATATATGATTCGGTTTATCTAAACTACTAATTGATGGAGAGTTTCCATTGAATTACAGATTTTTACCAAAATAATTACAGCGCTTTTACATTAAAAAACTCAATGTTAAAAAATGAAAAATTGAATCTAATCAACGTACAAATAAAAATAATCACCAGCAGTGCATAAAATATACTTCAAGTTTCACGATTGAATAAGGCATTTTACAAGCGTGAAGAAAGATGAAAGAGAAGGACAAGGAGGCCCTGGAAAAGCAAGAGATAAAAAGCACCTTTGCGATTCTTCAGGGGCGTCAAGAGCATAATAAGCGCAAGATACTTTATTTATCAAAGGCGTGCTCAAATTCTTTTTACAACAAGATTTGATTATCCGGTGAATTATAGGTAAGAATTGATTACCGAATGAAGTCTGCAAAGTAGCAGTCCGACATCGCAATCGTGCACGCCCACGTAGCTTCCATAATGGCGCAAAGCACGGCAACTACATACACACACACATACACACACACACACATACACACACGCGTATACATATATATATACATATAAGCGTAGAATTTCATGCGGCTACAAAAGTCCGAGCCATTTCACCACGACGTACTGATTGCATGCTATAAGGCACTCTGACATTTTCGTACATGCATGGAGGGAGGGAAAATGAAAGAGTTAGAGGTTCGAGTGTTGACGAAAGCATGGCTCGATGTGGCTCGATGTGGCTCGATGTGGCTCGATGTGGCTCGATGTGGCTAGTTGCTCACTGACGATTCTCCACTTATCTCCTATCCGCTTTACCGCAGCAATGAGAGTATCTGCTCTTTATTTCTTCGTATTATGTTATTAACAAGATTATCTAAAACTTCAGGATGAGTGGCAGAATTAATTTAAATGGATAAAAGCAGCTGACAAATTTTAAATGATAGCTGCGCTGGATCGAATATTTTTTTAATCTAACCATTGGACATTTATGCACAGAGCACAAATTAAATGTTGAACCATGTGAAATTGTCAAATAAAAAGAAAGAGAAAAAAGAACGAATAGAGTTTTGATCTCGATATTAATAAAAGAAGCTTAGAGTTAACGCTAAAATGTTGATTATACTTTTTAAGAATCTATGCTTTCTAATAGACGTCTCTTTCATTATCACTTTCATTATAAATATAAATATGTGTCTTAATCACTTAATCCTTCGAATCTTAAAAATATATATTATTCACACACACTAGCTGTACGCCATAAATCTTAAATATATTAAACATTAAAGACGATTAGTAGAATTTTTAGCGATTAATGGTGCAAGCGGTTGTAAAATAATGCCTATTTTCACCAATTATTTATTGGGAAATTATTAAAATAGCGATCGTTAGTTTTAAAAGGTTGAGTCGTTATAATTTATACCGATGCTATATTGCCTCCATTGTTCTTCGCGCGGAATATAAAATTCATTTACCGTACTATATACATTTCAAGAGAAATGCTGCTATTTAAACGCACAAATGTAAAAGGAAATTCTAGAATGACAATTACATTGGAAGGAAATTGAAACAACGAATATGGGAATATGGCAATCCTAGCGTGTGTAGCAACGCTTTACAACTGCCACGCAAATACTATGTATAAAGTCAACTGCAATTCCCACAATCGAAAAAATCATTAATGTGACTGAACCCCAAACGCGCAGCTAAGCCCTCAGCAGCTTTTCTGCGAATTGATAAGTGAGGAGCGTAAATTGGCCCTTCGATAGGAGATGGAACGGTGTCGCTGTCGATCCGCGCGCCTTCTTATCGTATGCACAAGCGAAGCTGTGGTCCCCCCGAACAAATATGACTCGATAAGACAGGAGATCGGCATCTCAGTATTAAGAGACGAAGAGAGTGCGAAGTTCCCGGGCGTATCGGAGACGCTCGATCAAGGGAATGACGATTCTCCTCTATTGCGGTGAGAAATCTAACTCGTGTGAGAATAGTCCATTTGTAATTAACTCGTCGTGCGAATGCCAGTATAAGCTGCAGGTGTTGGATTGTATTCAATATATTTGTTTTCTTATTTCGAGGGGTTGATTAACAGAAGCATTGAAAAGGCAATTTAATATGGATGTTCCAGGGAATAAGCCGATTGGCAAAATTTATTTTAACCCCATAGTAACCGATCTGGATTCGACTTAATTATACGAAGAATGTCTATTGTTCGATAATAATTGATAGAAGGCTTAATTAACAGTACGATATTTTGCACTAATCAGTTGCAAGATATATTTGTAGTTAAATGTTAAATAAATGTTTATATATATGTATGTATATACATATTGGTAAATGCCAATAAGATATCATATTATAGGTGTCGTCATAAATAATTTTATTCACGTATGACATTAAAATTAATATTCAATTATTGAATAGATTCTTTTATTTAAATATAAGGAAATTTTCGGATTGTACAAACTTGTACATGAAAAATCTTAATTACACACTAAATTTGGTTAATGCGTAATAATTAATAAGTAATAAATAGCTGTACATACGATGTATACACATATTATGCTATATACATATAATATGTGACATTGATTTGTTCGTCTTTAATTATAATTAGTGTAATCAACAAAAAATCGCTCTTTATAATAATTACGCATTTTCAGCAATAATTATTTTTAAATGCGGCATTATGAAAATTAATAATTTCTTTGCAATATTATATGCGATTTTAATGTTTAGGTGTTAATAAAATTGTCTATGACAATTTACAGTAATGCAATGATTAAAAATAAGTTAATTATGTTCTTCAAATTTTGCAATTACAAAAGCAATTCGTATTGCGAACTATTCAATTTTGTACTATTCTGATTACCTTTCATCCGTATCTCAACTCATTGAATAAATTAGTTAATAACGGTCAGCTTCAAATGAATATTTCAATAATGGGCTTAATTTATAAATCCTATACGGCAATAATATAACCACTTTATTCTCAATTTTTAATGCATATTTTATCTCCCCACTAAAGTTTCTATTCCACATTGTCAATCATTAAACTTTTATTATAAGATAAATTATAGTCGTACTGGTCTGATTAGTAAAATGTTCATAGCGAGTGGAGCATTACTTTCTAGAGAAACCAGCAAATTAATCTGGAAAATACGAGGAAAGTTTTTATCTATACAATAGAACGCAATTTAATAAGTTTCCTTCTAAATCAAATACCTCCGAGACTAAAAGAAGCCCACGAAGGAAACTGACAAGAGCGCAGCCGCCAAGGAGAGGGACCGAAAAATACGGAGCATCTAGCAAGTATCGAACCCTTCGTCTTCGGTGCCACTTACCAGGCCAGACTCATCCAGCCGCCATCCAGGGCTGTTCACCCCGACAGCTTCGCTCGGCAAGAGACTCAGGTGTTGCATCGCGTACTTTGCCTCTCGGCGAATCTTGGTGGGCGTAAACCTCGCGAGCGCCTACGGAAAGTTCCGCGTCTCTGGCGGCGGCGGGGGCGGCGGGGGCGGCGGTGGCGGCAGGGGCGGCGGCTGACTATTATACACGCGCATACCGGGGGGTTGTTGCTGCCGCGGAATTTGATGAGGCTTCCGGGCTGACGCGTGGATCGCGCCAACTTTCCGCCAAATTTCACTTGCCGCACGGAAATAATGGAAAGCGGAGGGCGCAAGGCGAAGTCTAGGCGAGGGCGCTCCGGTGTGGCTGGAAAATGAAAAATGAAAATGAATTGGCCAAGCGCTACGATTATTAAAAGTAAGGCAACTCTGATGCCCTGGCGTTCTCTTCATTGGGCTGCTTTAATTGGAAATTGCAGGCCCAGCGGTGGAGCTTATAGGTACAGAAGGGCAGCCGGGGGGGGGGGGGGTGCTTGGCCCTTTGTTCAATGAAGATCAAACGAGGGACTTGCAGTTATGAGTCGGCCGGTTAAATTAAAGGGGACAAAAAATATTATTTTTCGTTGGGAACTTATTATGATTTATGATGATGGAGGACACGCGTTGAATTGTTTATCGGCTAATCTTCCTCGTGCATTTGTAGTGCATTTGTACGGTGGCACATCTTATAGGACAATAATTGAAGTAGCATCAAAGTTCTCCTTCACCTATAAGCGCAAAATTCATAAAAATACCTCGATTGACTGAAATTTGATGAGAATAATGCTTTTCGAATATTATAATTGCTTAGAAAATAACACTAATCTAAGTGAAAATACCTCGGTCTCTCCAGATTTCACACTTTCCATATTCATACACTTCAAAAGGGGTACGGAAGTGCAATTAAATTTGAAGTACTTAAAACCATCTCTCTCTCGACAGGGGTTGTTGGCATAAAACTTCTCGCAAGAGCCTTATAATAAACCAGTTATCTGATTAAATTTTTCGAGCATTTGTATAATTATTATATTATTTCAGATTCGCTTTATCTGCATTTCTTAAAAATTATGCACTATTAATGTTTAATGCATAAACTCTGCGTTTTTATTTATTCCGCTTATATCTCTTTATCTTACATTGTAACAATTTTATTTATAATATTTTGCTTATAAGCGATAATATTTTATATTATTTTATATAATTTTATACGTAATAATAGTTTGCAGATGCTATCTAAACGACACATAAAATTTCGATCTTTATTTAATTATATTCAAGCACGCCTCAAACAAACATATATATCTCACTTAATTTTCTTCGCTATCTCTTGATAATGTAAAGGATGCTCTTTATATTGTGAGAAATCTATTAAAAATTGTGTCTTTCTTTCGTTGATTAAAGGGAAACGCTCGTATGCGTTTATATAATCTCAGTGATAAGTTAAGCAACATTAACTGGCAATAATTAAATCTTCTTAGTTAAAAGAGTTGAGTGAAACACATTTACTCTTCGTACTCCGGTATTTACTCTGATAAACTAAATTCATCTATACGTTGGTTAGGCATGCATTTTTCCCTTCTTCTTCTTCTCAAGAGGGCGAAAGAAAACGAATCAGTCAAGCACAAGATAGCAAGAGATAGAAGGCTGATCTTTTGTACACGCGACAAGAGAATCAAGTGTCTTCCGCTTGTCTCGAAGAAGAAGCTCTCTCGAATCGGCGGAAAGGAGATATCTTCATCCGTATCAATTACTCAGCGATTAGATGGACGAAGATACGAAGTCGTGACTCGTACACGCCGCGGAGCGACAGTTGGAAATCGAAGCGGAGAGCCGTACATATCTTTTTCGCAAGGTGGAGACAGCGAGGGAGAGAGAGAGCGAGGGTGGAATGGGGGGCGGGAGGGGGTAGGGAATAGGGGGAGGGGATAGAGAGAGAGAGAAAGAGAGATAAAGGGGTAAGGGCAATAGTGTGATTGACAGGGACGCTGCTCTTGAACAGTCCTGATTCTTGAGTGAACGCTGTCACTCGGTAGATAAGAGACGTGGCGGTAAAAGTAGTCCGTTTCTTGAATATCTTAATGAGAGGGAATCAACCATTGCTCATCGCCTTGAGCTTTCTCTCTCACTCCCTTGCTCTCTATCGCTATCCATATCTCTATCTCCCTTTCCCCGTAGATATCAGAATTCTTAACCAATAAAAGCGAGCTACTATTTTGTCGACAATCGATTCTCAACTGTGGATGGCAATTAGATGAAGTAATGAACGACAGCGGAAACAGGATGTTGATAGATCGTCACATTTTTCTTTTTCCTCAACGATTACTTATATGATGTATGTACATGAGAACTGATCCCAATTTTTCTCAGTCGCAGGCTCAAGTAAAGTCGTAATTAATTATGCGGTTCTTCGTGTATTATACTATCTCGACAAAATAGACTATCAAATCATGTAAAAATCGATAATTTTTAAGCTTTCAAACCAGGTAATATTTGTATATACAAATGGGACTTGTGAATTTTTACCTCGGCTACGTGTATACTAATATTGAATCATTGCTCAATCGCATTGAAATTCACATTGAGTGATTAGATTTTTTCAAACAAGTCGTGAGGCGACCAAACATAAAGATTCGTATCTATCGCAATAAAAATTTTGCCTAAAAGTGGGTCAATAGTTTAGAGTGGAAAATATTCATATTATAAAGAGAGACTCGGTCTTATTTGTATGTCTGTTTTCAACAATCGTCCAAATAAGAGAATATATATGTATATTGTCCAAGGCTCGCGACTCCTTGGCCCAGATAAAGTCAGCCGAAATGAAAGAGCGCAAATATTCGACTTGTCTAAGGATCATGGAGTAAGAGGGAAACATTAAAGCGTTTAATTGAAAGTCATAAAAGGAAAGAAACGTTCGGGCCGAGCCGAAATCATTAGAATCGGGCGACGACCGATGCACGGCCGCGCGTTAAAAACGGGAGGCAGAGGGGACGCGAGTCTGACGGCGAGGGCGACGGCGAGGGCGAGGGCGACGGCGAGGACGAGGGCGAGGGCGAGGGCGAGGGTGAGGGCCAGGGTGAGGACGAGAGAGAGAGAGTGGGGGAAGGTTGATTGTCCTTCAATAACGTCAGCGGCCGGTAAAAAGGCCCGCCGCTGCTCCGGAGAAGAAAGCGGGGACTCCGCCTCGGCGAGAACAAGCGAAGGGAAGGGTATGTGCGCGAGGCGAAAAGGAGGCCTTTAAGGAGACGCGGGACATGTAGGACGGAGCCCGTAATCTTGTCGATCAAACAATTAACAATGCCGCTCTGCTCGCCTCCTCCCGCGGTCGCACGAGCGGAGGTCCCGCGCGCAAAGACAAAAAACAAGATCGGCCTGCAGTCGGTAGCTTATAGCTTAGTTGAGGCGGGGGGGTGGGGGGTGGAGCGGGAGAGGAGGAACGATGGCCGATGAACATGAGCCGAGACCGCGGGCGGATTAATCCTACGGATGAAACGCCGTGAGCCGCCCGCGCAGTACCGAGGAGGTCCGACATCTCCTTCTCGTAGTGTTACTCGTTAATTATCCGTTAATTAGCCCACGTCGTAATCGCCACGCGGCGGCCATGGCTGGGCCATGACGATGGGGCCGGCCGCCAAAAAAGAATGCATCTCCGCTTGATTCTTCAGACCCCTTTTGTTTCCTTTTGGCTAAATGCTTTCTAGGGGACTGTTAATGGCCTCGGGCTCCTTTGCCAACTGCGACCCAAATCACCATTTTTCGTCGATCTCGATCTGTTGTACTATTTTGTGCTCCTCGGGGACTTTAGTATTAATGAAAAGCAGAGAACTTATCTTGCTACAATTATTCATTATTCTTATTTATTCGTTCTTTTTTTTCTTTTAATGTCTGATTCTCTTAACCAGTGTTTTTTTTTATTTTTTATAAATATGGTAGATTTTTTTAATAGTGCTTTTCGTTTTTGTTCAAATTTTGATCAAAATGAAGTAACTAATTTGCTAAATAAACGCTAGGCGTAACGTTAAATTCTTTCAACGAAGATCGTAAAGATTACCCGTCTTACAAGATACACAAAGTGTCAAATGTATGCCAAATATGAATAAACAATAATGATGGTATTTTCAACAATCACGTTGTTTTGTAAAATTTGAATTGCCATATTAGCTTATAAACATTATTGAAAGTAAACATACAATATTAATGGGATAACTTTTTATAGTTTCGAGCTGGATACTTCATTGGTCTACTTAATATCAAATAACTGCCACGAAATTAGATAATTAAAGCCATAATTAGCCAAGCAATTTACACAATATAATGAAAGTCATGAAAGTAAGAAGGGAAACTTTTTAATGTTTCAGTAGTGAAATCATCGGACAGCTTCATTAGTCAATATTTCATTATTGAAAAGTAGCATAATGAACCTTAACGAAAAATTCACATTTATAAGAAAAATATATAACCAATTGAGAATTCAAAGCGGCAATTGCTCGATACTTATGATTTAAAGTAATAGTTAATTTACGAATTACTTAAAGGTAGAAATTCATAAAAAAAAAAAAATCATATGTTCAATAAACTGAAAGGAGATTTAATGATCAATTATTAGACGTATCATGATAAAATTATTCTAATTTGAATTACAAACCGGCTATAATTTCTATCATAAATCTCTTTAAATTTATTTATTGAAGCAGCTTACCGTATTCTCATTATCTACTTTTAATCAGTATAAATTATTTTGCAAATTATAATTATTCTTTCAATTTCGTTAACAAGTGGAGTCAAAGAAGAAATATTAATAGTTCATACGTTATAAGCGAACTTAAAATATTTTGACAAATAATCTATATCAATTATTTGACATCAGCCATATACTTTGATTAAATTTGTAAATTGTAAATTATTTCTGCTCAACTGAATATTATGGAATTTTAATGCGATATATTTAGAAAGAAAATTTAAATTAAATTAATACTCTCGTGACATTTTTTAGGAGAATATCTTTTAATTATCTTTTAAATATCTCTTAAATATCTTTTAAAAATCCATGAGGTTGCTTTTCTCAAATAAATTCTTTGTTTTCGCATTAAAATAAATATATTTGTATAATATAGAGAAAAATTATAATTAAACGTGCCGCGTATAAATCACGTGGAGGAATGTTTTTTAGCATATTACATGTGATGTACGTTTAACGGTAATTAATCACTTTTCAATTAGTATGTTTGGCCATATAAAATATTTTATGTTTTCTAATAGCTAATATAGGTAATAAGAAGTGAAAAGATAATGAGGATATTAAGCTACGGTTTATATTTTTTGCTCGCACATCATGTACGAGAATTATTGAGCTTTCCATTTCCTTCGATGTATCGAGCCATTAATAGTTAATGAAATTATTATCAATCATTTGCGCCGGAATGTATAATTGAAAGACGAATAAATGTAAACGAGGCCGGGGAAAAGTGCGTGAAAAAAGTGCATTGGCATCAAGTCACACGAGACGGAATATTATAAACATTTATATGCACCTTACGACCTCTCGAATATCTAAGCGGCTGGCAAAATAAAATCGCTCGACGGCTCACGACGATAAAAGTTAAACCAAATAGATCTCGGATTTCTCTATAGCTGGGAATATGCTCTCGCTGTCTTTGAGCGCCACAATCACTCGTAATGCTTCCTGCCGCTATCAAGGAAGGCGTATCTGTCTGTGCCCGACGTTTTTTCTTCGCATTCAACAGGGACGCGCGTCCCGACGCAGGTACGCGCCGCCGCCGCCGGCGCAGGAAGAGCTGGCGGAGGCGGCGCGGAGCGACCCTGGTAGTACTGCGAGCCGATGCTGAAGGAGAACAGAAGCCGCAAGCAGCAAAGAATATGCACAGAGAGAGAGAGGGAGGGAGGGAGAGAGAGTAGATAGGGAGGCCGAGATAGCCGACAAGTGAGCCGGAGAAAAAGCAGACTCTAGGCGCAGAGGCTCGGAGGCTGATGTATTTATAAGAAGAGGCAGGGATTTGCATAGGATGTGCGGGAGCAGCAGCAGCGCCAGCAGATCGCCGATAGGCTTTAGAGAGGCGGCGTGTCTTGCTGATTCAAAGAGGGCTTTGTGCCATTATGGCTTGCACCTCGCGCTCTCCCTCTCTCTCTCTCTCTCTTAGTTTCCTTTCCATTTTTTTCTGGAAATAAAAGGTCCTCACCGATGCGCGGCACTCTTCATCCGGCTCTCGATTCCCATCTATCCGAGTGGCTGTTGCTCTTGCTCAAGCTCAAGGGAAGGAAGAGAATTGAGTCCCGATTGATTGGCGTTGACTTATAAAGTGATCGGTTTGCGCTTTCCGAGGACAGTGCAAGAAAGCAATGCTTATACCACAAACCAGCTGACGAATTTCTTGTCCGAGCGCCTTACATTTTACTGATAATGAGAGCCGAAGAATAAACGTAACGACGAGAGTCCCAAGCTCCCCCCTTTTAGTATCGCCAAATATGTCAAAGCAATTCTTATATACAAATATTTTAGGCATTCGTAGCACGTTCAAAAAAATTAGACATATTTCTCGGTTAAATTTTGATACTATTGAGAGAGTTACTAGCGCGAGATGAAAAGTTGGTAGAACTTTGGATGCACGTATCCAAATAACAGGCGATAACAGATTTCGTTGTCATTGAGGCAATTTTATTGGAGCATTAGCGCTATCGGTACTAATGAGCAAAGTATCATGATATCGGTAAAAGAATTTTATTCGCATTTCAGCAAATGTTTTTTGCTAGCTGCACGAATCCCCATCACTCACAGAAGGATGCGAATAATCAATTCAATAAGCATATTACTACAAATCTAAAGTATATAATGTGCCAATACGCACGCATTCAACAAGTAATATGTATCTATTGAAATTATATCCTAATCCAAAAATTATAATCAACAATATAAATACAAGAATTTATAAAGTCAGAGGAGATTATTTATAATTTTATTACCCACTTTATACACTATTGTGGGTATTATTTATATTTGCATTGAGAATATTAGTATTTTACATCAACAAAAGTTTATAATATAATAAGAACTGATAAGGAAATTTTTTAAATTTACTGCCGTATATATTACGAGACTTATTGTCCATTAAATGAAAAATGTTTTTCATTAGAAAAAAAAATGAAAAGCAAGATAATCCCAGACATCTTTTTATAAAAATGTAATATTCTCCGTGCATCTTATAAAATGCGTATAGACGTTATGAAAAATTTGTATTATGTACATATATTAGAATTTAAAGAGTGAGCGTGAAGTCGCTTGAAGCATAATTATAGGCGCGCAATTTGCCAGGATGATTGAATGTGGAAGCGGAAGGTCGCTCGATTATTTTCCTTATAAATAATTATAATTTTCATTTGGTGCATCGGAAGGCAGCCAATAATAATTAGGCAAGCTTATTATCTTAAATTGCATAAGGTGACAAGAGCAGTATGGTCGATTGGCTTGAATATCGAGCAGCTTTGACAGAATGAGGATAGAGGCGAGCGATAGATGGTAGATAGAAGGATCACGTGCTCGGACAATACTAATAACAATCGTGGCAGAAATATTGGTAGGAGCAGCGGGTGCCTTGAAAAAGTTGGCCCAATGTGCGCGCGTAATAACCGCGTAGAGAGCGAAGCAATAAGGCCGTAAGGGCTTGCCCGGCGTAAGGGCGAGCTTAGTTGGAAGGAGGCGAGAAGCCCAAGTCCCGGCATCGGTCAAGCAATCAAACGTCTCCGCTAATCCCCGCCCGGAGCCTCAGCCACTGGGAACAAAGCGAGTGCGCGGCTCATCCCGAGGTGCAGCGTCGCCGCCGCCGCCGCCGGGAGACCACCCCGTCGCGTCATCCCGTGAGGTTTGCGAGAGGAGAGGGAAGGAGCCAAGGAGGGACCACCGCCGAGGTGCCAATCGGCGGAGCTCGCGTGATTTAGTGCGCGACGGGGACGCGCATCGACGACAATGAGACGCGCGGTCCCTATCGGCCCTGGACATCTATCATCACTGCGATCGTCTCCTCGCTCGCGTACGCGACGCCTGCCGCCCGTCCACGTGAGACGCGTGCGAATGTGTGGGGCGTGCGCAAATCGCACGCGCGGATCCTTTCTTGGCTGAGGCGGGGGCCATTGGCGGCCGATTGATCCTCCGAATTCTTTTAGGATTCCCCGAGCTCGGGGCTTGCTTGGATTTACGATTCATCTTGCTCGTTAATGTTACGTTGCTTTGGTAGTCGTCAGTTGGCCGACACGCGTCGATCTGAGCTGCGGGAAAATGGCTTATGCATAGCTACGTAAGCTACGGAGGAAAATTTAATGGGTTATGTGGGCATGTGCGCCAGCAGAAGTAATAAAGTACTTATATTGCTTGCGAATAGTGACGAGAATTTTTAATCGAAGCGTTACAATGTTTCGAAATGCGAGAGAAGATAGGGTCTGCATGAATATTAACGAACTTTTGCATTTTAAGACCAATGATAAAGTTATTTTAATACCCAGTCTATCTGGTGCGGCTCTTGCAATATAAATGCGTACGTTTATTTTTAGTCATGCAAAGAGCAATGACTAAAAAGGTCTTGAAAATTGTCTTATAGCACGAGGCCTGACATTTTGAATGACGTATTCTTCAAGTCGATATACATATTTGTGTAAGGTCTTTTTACATAAATGTGTCATTTTTAATAAATAAGTACGAAAAATTATTTCAATTCGAAAAACGCGCCCAGCATTCATTTAATGATTAGTAGCATTTTCGTGATTTTTTATATCCAATTATCAATAAATTCATATATATATATATATATATATATATATATATATATATATATGTATTTATGTACGCACATTAGACGCTGATTATAAGGATTACAGCAATTGGAGTTCAAATTTTATTAATACTTCAATTATTTGCTATATAATAGTATTGAAAGGGGGAACAATCGTAAGTAAATATTAATAAATTCATATTCATCGTATATTAACTGAAAATCCTCGATTGATTTAACGAGAAAGATGATGCTATTTTTATTCATTTGCCATAATACGAATATCAGTTGTAATTTAAAATTGCCAATAATTAATTAGCACAAGGTAGAATGACTTTATGTTAATACAGTTTTTATTATTATAAATGAAAGCAGAAAAAGTATAATGCAAGATTTACGAGAGAAATAATTACGAAAGAACAATGTACGAAATTGCAAAGTATTAACTTGTTTCCAGACTTGAAACTGGTTACTTACACTGCCAACAGTCTATTCGTGCTCGTATATATTTACTTCGATAGCGGACCACACATTTCAAGCAGATATGTAAACTCGTGAGGTCGAAGGTGACTGTCGGAGATACTGAAACAATGTATGCAAATGCTCCATCGCTTGCAAACAGAGACATCTTCATATCAGTGTCAATCTCAATTTAAAACCCACGATCAAAAGACATTGTCGTCACGAATGAGAAAGAAGCCAGTCGTGAAGATCGTGATGCATTCGTTTATTGTTTCGAGAGGAGATAAGAATCCTGACAAAATACGAGACAATCTGAGATTCTATTCAAACAAAGTATAAGCTTATATGGCATTTTAGACTGAAAAATCTTTTAAAGGTGATATCAATAATGCGAATTGATCAGTACCATTACGTCAACCATTACCATTACCATAATATACCATAAGTACAAAGTAAAAAAGTATATTTTGCAAATAGTGTTTTTTGCAGATATAATTATTTGTCTTATTACTTCGTGGTAATAATGAATAATATAAATTTATCTTTCCCACTGCTTCGTTCATTCTTCAATTTTTCATCGGGATGTCAATTTTTCATTTTTTTGTCATGTAGCCGACGCGAACGAATATTCTTATTTGTCGCATCCATTCTCATTTCCTACGAATATTAATGCATTTACACACTCGCAATAACCATACTCTTGTTATTATAATTTATAACATAAATAAAGCTTATAAAAGAAAAAAACGCGAATGTTTTTTCATCGTATCCCACTTAAAATTTAACTACATTTCGCGCACTCAGCCCTTTCATAAGCAAGTGGATCAACTCGTTCTGGAAATATGTTTTACTTTCTTTTCAGGCAAATACGAGACATATTGTTACTCTTAATAATAATTAAGTACACTCGCCTTTTGCTGCGCGTCATAATAAAAGAGCGGCGCACGATATACTTCATTAACTTGTATATATAACGAGAAAAAGAATGTTTTCTCACCTCCGGTCGGCGCATTTTAATTGATTGCCAGTCGTACTACGATCGTAGGTTGGTTACATGCATAACCTGCAAGCTTGCACGAGTCATACTTACCAGATGATGGTCGATCTCTCGGCCATTTAGCCACAAGTAAACAGAACGATAATTTACCCAGGAGGGAGTCGCTCTTATAGTACCGCATTTATCCTTCTTTATTCTTTCCCCCCCCCCTTCTAGGGCGTCACATCCGATCCATAGAAGCTTATCCGATGCTATTTTATTAAACTTTTGATTTTTAAAACAAAAAGGCCATCGCCCCCCCTTTACTTAAACATTAATGGAATGGCGCTGCAATAGGATAAGCAAAAACTATTGATTCTATAAATCTAAACATGTAATAACAGAATTTTATCAATAGATATCAAACGGCAGTGCTCAAGCTCTTATTTTCAAATTTTAATTTTTAATATTCAATTACTGACACCATTTTTAATGTATATCGTGCTTTTTTTTCAGAGCTTTAGTACAATAATTTATGCATAATCTTATAACTTTAGTCATAATTGTAGTAAAATGTATCTTTATATACAATATATAGACATTTATTACAATATTAAAAACACCATACGAATATGAAAAAAGTCTTTTATAATACCAAGTTCGTGAATTGTCACACGATCCTAATTTATATATTGTAAACATTTAAAATTATTTTTCGATAATTTATTTAGATATTTCAATTTATATTAAAAAGAAAAAAAAATAAAAATTCAACAAAATATTTCACTAGTTTATTTACTTTAACTAAAAATAACAATAGAAAAAAATAATGTAAAAAATACAGAAAATATTTATTTATCAATATTGATAACTTTTTATTTATCTTTGTTCTATTATGTATTTACATATATATATATATATAGATATATATATAATAAACAAAGTGTCAAGTCAGTATAAATAATTATAAGTAAAGTACTGAATTAATAATTATAATATTTACACTGATAAATGTGTTCTAAGATGGCTCTGTCGGTATTTAGATATCTCTGATATTTTTCATTATATAAATTTATAATATTAGAAGAGATGGCTTACAAAGCTCACACTAGTTGTGTAAGGGCGAATCGTTAAACGTAATAATCAAAACTTATGGTAGTACACGTGTCGCGAATTTCGGGGGCACAGGGAAGTCCGAGGCCAAGGGAGGAGAGTGAGAGAGAGGATTCGGCACGTGTTAGTGCAAATCCCCTGGTGAGCCAATCAGTGTGTACTCAGGGATGCAAGACACGAAAATAAGGTGCTAATAATACAATTTACGATTTTTTTGCCATTATGTCCTAAATCAGTGAGCATTTATAGCTGGCAAAAGTCTGTAATTAAATAGGAATGTTGCTTAGCTTAATATAACATTTATAAATATTAATGCAAAATATAGCGGCAATCTATACTACCATTTTAAGAGTTTCACGATAAAATAATCAAGTATTTCTATTTTTTTTTGTTTTTTTTTTTTTTTGTTTATACATGTCGCAGATGTTTTGTACGGTTGTCGTAGGATATAAAAATCCTTAAAGACGTAAAAATTTGCGAGCAAATTTACAACTTATTGTTCCTAATTGTCAATATTAATATTCAAAACTGCTTAGGACGGTATTGAGAGAGAGAGAGAAAAAAAGGAAGAAAACATCCTTTTGTTCAAATCCTTGTAAATCGACGTTAAATCAATCATCTTAAACAACAAGCTGCAAAACGATATTTTGCCCCGCAATTATCGGTGCAATTAAAGCTTGCATAATGTCATTATCAATTACCGAGGCATGAGCCGTGAGAGAACAAAGGAGGCGATGATTTAACGACATTTATCGACGCCATAGTGAGTTCGCACGTACGCCAACAGGAGGAATACAAAGTAACGCCGACAGCGGGACGAGAGGCGCCCAGTAAAGTAGACGAGGTCGGGGTGCGTGCATTTATACAACTCATACGTAAATCATTGTTGATTCCCGACACTTCTCGCCCGACAATTAGCTCTCGCCTACTAGACTTGGCGTTGCATCAGACTCCGTGGCATGTGCCAGAAGCTTTCCGCGAAGGAAAATACGCGGTCTGCATGATTCCAAGCTAACAAGGTCGTCCCCGCACTCGAAGCTCCCACATCGGCTGCAACGTACCGACCTAACCTTACGTCCGCTGTCTGCATCATTTCCGTTCTTATAATCTGTCATCGAATATATGCGCGCATTCAGACAATTCGATGCTTATTGATAATTATATCTTCCATTGCTTTCACTGGCTGCTAATATTTATCGCAGCTTATGCTCATTTCTCCAATCCTTAAAGTTTACAACGTTCATAACATATGTCCCACGATTATTAGCCAATTAATACTGGCATACAGTTCAGAGAGTAAAAATAGGCTTTATTCGATGCATAATTTCTGTAAATAAAAGTACCTCACGACGTTTTAAACGCATATATTATTGATTTTCGTAAAATACGGAGTAAAGCAAAGGATCGTGAATGTCGGTTGAATTACTTCTCAAATATAAACTAACATTGTTAAAAAGAATTTTCAGAATTTCTTGTATAAATTTTCTTCGTATGCACTTGCGCATAGAGTTGCGTAAGTCTGTGTGACATATTTTAATAGACTGGAAAAGGTTTTGGTGAATTAAACAACAAACTCTCAGTTACCGATCAATATTGTGGGATACGCGAAAAACGATATTTAATTTATAAGGTTTCTTTTGTTTGCTAAAGTATTGTTGATTTAATGAAGATTGACATTATTATCGCAGAAAGCTGTTATTACGAATACAATTATTAAATATTTTGAAATATTTATTATTTATGAAAAAATCAATAAATACCTATTTCCACGATACAATTTCCATAGAGAATTCCAATTCTTGCAATTTTCTGTAAATCAATGCAGAATGTTTTTCTTTAACAATTCCTAACATCTAATTACCGAAATCTTGTATACTTTTATTTCTCTTTTAAATTCCCATCTCATTCTCTTTGCTCATCCCGCTATTTCATTCCCCAGTGTCTTTTTTTAAATCGCATTTATTCCTCTATCCTTTTACATTCTCTTTCTCTTTTTCTGGCGCGCGCGCGCGCGCACATTAACACACGAGCTTACGCATAGAGAGCAGAGAGCAGAGCAGAGAGCAGAGCATAGAGAGAGAGAGAGAGAGATAATCAGCCGGCATACCGTCGTCCAGTCTAATTTGAATGTAACAGCGTTCCGTTTGGCCGCAACCCGATACCATCTCCGTAACTGCCCGATAGAAAGAATCAAAGACAGAAAACGTGTCTCCGCGTTTGCCACCCCCTCACCTGAAGCGAGTAGAGCGAGTAGAGAGAGAGAGAGTCGGAGGAGGGAAGAAAGAGCTCGGGAAACGCGCGCTGCGGGACAAAGGGAATATTATTATTGGACATCTAAGCCGTAAAGGGCATCTTGTTGCACTCCCTTTGAAGTTGTTCCGACGAGATCTCCGGCGCTGGCTTATGTGTGCCTTAGCATCATCGCCGAGAAACGTACATCGATGATCGACTACCAGAGCCTCGCGCTCTCACTCCTTTAATGTTTTTCGTATGCAGCATTATTCGGTGTCCGATGTCCGTTTGCATTGCGCCACGGGCTACGCGCGTCAGAATTGCCAATTGTTTCGCGTATCCGCCAGATTATAAGATTAAGCTGGAGACAAAAGGTTTTTAAGGGTTTGTTGCGTTCTTCACTGTTATTCAACACGAAGCTCAGCTTATTTTGAAAAAAAAAAGGTGAGTCCATTGTTTGTGTATGGACTTTTAGAAGATATTATTGATCTGCGAATCGATGTTATTAATTGACAAAATTACCTCACTTACGCCAAGTCGGCGCGATTTGCTACTGATGTACTACAAGTTTTAAATCAATAAATATTATTCAATGCGAGATTCGTTTGTTTGTTTTTTATTTGTTATAAGCGTTAATTATTTATTCGTGAGGGGACAGTGCACGAGCCGCGCTTTAAAACGTAATTAAATCGTCTATTAAAATGTAGTTGAAGAGTGAAGCGAGCTCCACTGCTTTGATAAAATTTTTCAATCGAAGAAACCATTTATCCATATCCGATTTAACTGCAGTTGCGATAATTTCTCGAGATATAATCAAAAATTCGTATACAGCAAGCAGTCTGAAGCTGAATTATTGGCATACTAATACTGTATTCTCGGAATGTAATTTACGATTTGAAAAATAAGAAAGAATTAGCCATAATGATTCAACTTTTACTTTTGTGCACATCGTAGGAGAGCTTGAAAAATGACAGGGCATTACGCGCCTGCTTCTCCTTTGTGTTAAAAAGCGTCGGCCCTCTCTTTTTCCCTAATCGTTGTATTTAAAATCTTAAAAAGCGTTTGTCAAAAAACAAAAGGTAATAAAAAGCGGCTTTAAGTGCGCAAGCGCTTCCACCTCGGCTTCTCGCACTCCTGGAATTTCACATCCTCCAGCGGCCCGACCGACCCAGGTCAAAGTATTTTTTGCACGCTCATTCGCAATACTGAGATCGCACAAGGTCTCGAGTTGCTTGTGAAACCATCTCGAGCACACTTGGCTCCGAGGCCACAACTTGGCTTTACAGCTTTCCCGCGCATATATGAGTAATGCCGCTAAATTCTGCGTTTAGCGACTGATCCGCGTTTAATTAAATTCACATTCTCTCACATCGCTTCGCTGCCGTGATTTTATTGTGAATTTCGCGCGTGCAATTTTCTTAGCCAGCACGACGAATACACACATCGATGCTTAATAGATAACTTCGTGATTTAAAGGAAGCTATAGCTTAGCCGGGACACCCGAAACGAAGAAATATACTTAAAGGTCAAATATTTAAAGGTTTCTTAAAATATGGCTTAGAGCCCCGAGGCGACATAAATAATATCGAGCATTCATATCGTTGCTCACGCTCAAATGTGCAAATCATAAATAACGACTTTATCCACATTTTATTATTTATCCACATCTTTAACATTACTGAATCAACGAATTATTGATTTATAAAGTGATTTTAAATTACAAAATGTGCGCGAAAAATTGCAAAAATTACTGCTGATAATTACCGCATCATAATCTGTAAAAGAGGTAGGATAATCATTCGTGGGATTCACGCATTATTACAGGAGTTTTAAGACAAGTGATATCTTTATTTTATAAATTTTCATAATACTGATAATAATTGGTAAGAGTCAAGTGTCATTTGTCGATGCTATAAATCTCTATTGAAATAATGAGTCGAATCATGTAAGATAATACAAATAATACTACAGTAACAAAACACAACTAAAAGTATCAAATATTATTTATCATTCTAATTTCGTAATACATAAGGCCGTAAAAATATAAGGCTGTAAACATTCGAGCCTCGCTGATACTTTATATTAGCCTTTAAAAATATTAAACACGATTTAATTAGTCTCCCGAGATTGGAATCTTAGCGTTATTTGATATTCGAAGAATTCTGCCTTTATACGCAGCACGCCAATACCTGGTATCGAAAATAAGCAAGAGAGATATGAAATTAAATACTTATTTCAATTATCCTAGTGTTGCTACTATAAACAGTGGAATTATATACTCGTAAAGAGCTGATTTATTAAAGCCACACTCTGGCGCACAAATAGCATACCCTACACATTATTATATTGAATACATTTTGATCGTCCATTGAAAATCTCTTACAATATTGTCATTCAAATAGTGAAATTACAATTGCATCATTAGTATGCTACAATGGGAGAGCAAAGAGCCATAATATCTTCAAAATATTTGCAGCAATTGATATTTGCTGGTTCTCTATTATAAGTGAGATGGTATTTAGGGGAAACTTGGCGATTAGTAAGTACGATCGTAAACGTAGAAATTTGGGGTAAGCCACTGTCATCCAGAATTGAGGTATGAATAGAGATATGGATGAATATAATTATAAAATCGCTTTGCGAGCTTTATAAGCCTTTATATAAGCTTTGCGAGTCGAAGCGTGATTTATAATATATCATTGAGATGAGTTTAAGAAAATTGTTCACGAATTTAAAAGCTCGATAAATATGAAAATGCTCCACTCTTTTATAGATTCCGGCGAATCTTACACTTGCATTCATTTGTTCGTCAAAGCTCTTGCATTCATCCATTACTCAAAATCTTATTCGACTTTAGGTCAGCTTTGTTATACTAAACATAAAGCAATACCACGAGAGTGAGCGAATATTTAATTTAAGCCATAAATTTCAAATAGATTATAAATGTCAAACATTGCGCGTTAGGCTTTAAGACTCTAGCCAATTATTACAATTTCATCAATGATAATAGGGCACAGCTTATGTGGCTTAGAATGAATGCGGCTGTTCTGTTAAATAAATTATTCCACGCTACTTAAACATTACACAGCGACAACAATTAAGCGTGACCGACGCGCATGAACGCGGAAAAGAGAGTAAGAGCTACGAATTACAATTCCCGTGTACCATAAAATTACAATTCGCGAAAAAGCATCAACACCTAGGCTGGCGTCCACACCCAATCGTCATGGAGCAGAGCTGCATTTGCAAGCGGAATTAACGAATCGATCGGCGGGGCTCGTCGCCGTTGAGGTCGCAGACCGACGCCGACATACCGAATGCGAGACGCGCAACTCTTTTTTCCGAGACAGCAGTGTATGAGGCGAATTCCTGTTACGGCAAGGACGGCCCCGTCGTCGCTGCCCCAGGAAGTCGCGGCTCGCGCCAAACGCTGCCGCTAACCTATGCGGTCAGGTGAACGAGCGCAAGGGCGGCGCGCATGCGCCGTGGCACGCGTGGTCGCACTGCGCGATTCGATTATCTTGACGCCGAGTTGTTTCGTCTCCTTTTTGTCCTCTGTGAAGCCGCGGTCAGCGGGGCCTCCAAGCAATGTCCATTTCTCCCTTTCTATTTGCGATTAGTTCTGCGTAAAGCCATGACGTTTATTGCTGGTTTTAGATACACATGGACGTTGACACGCATTTTAGATGTAGCTTTGGCTGATACGAGGAAAACTGTGATTTACATACGTAATTCCTTTCGATCCGTGTGAATCGTTTTTTCGCACCACAGCGTTTGATTCGTTGAATATTTCAAATGCCTGCTTCGATATTTAACGCTATTTCTCAACGTTGAAATTAGCAAAAAATAATTGTCAAGGGACAAACAATAGCTGTAATAAAAGATGAATTGCTTTTAACGTTTAGTAATAAACATTGGAATGTCCGTTTAAACATAAAATGTTATATAAAGCAATCTAATAGAATCTTTTACAATATACTTGTGTATTGAATATATCGATAGGTGGCACACGGACGAATAGAAACTTTTGTTTTTTATCAAAATAGTTAGCAAAGGATTTCTGTATTCGCGCAGACACTATAATTACAATGTCCATTAGACTGGATCTTTGCGGTTAATGACGATGTCAAAGACGACTGGCAAAGTGCATTCAGGATATTTCATATGTACTCCATCATAGAGTTAAATAAAAAAAAAAAAGAAAAGGTTTGAGCGAACAGATTTAAATTGACTTCTTTGTCCGTTTATTCTCTTACAAATTTAGCCGTTTTAAATTTCATTTCATTTTACTGTTTGTGTATTCTCATTTATTCCAATAAAAGAAATGTCTATAAAACTTTGATCCTTTCGAGAAATATTTCGTATTATACTTTTTTTTTTTTACATATTTTCTTAGTAAATTAAATTATATTTTCTTATTTTCTATAATTCTATATTCAATTATTTAAGATTGAATAAAATTATTATACATTGAACGAACATTTTTAATCTAATTCTTTAGATGTATAAGGCTTACATTTCGAAACTGAAACTATTTCAATATGAAGCTATAATTTAAATTCATTGAATTTATGATTTATTATTTAATTTTCTTTTTAATATATATACATACTTAAATATATAATAAATATGTATACACATATATTGGAATTAATTAAATTTAATTTAATAAGTAATTGAACACATTTAAATTGACTATTAACTTTTGTTGTTTGTCTTAAGTATTAATTTATTTAATTTACTACTAAGAAAACCCTATATTTCTATGTTTTACCAATCGGTGAAAGTTAAAACTTCTCGTAATATTGATACTAAATTTCAATATTATTGATATATTCATATAAATACGTGCATATACACGTAAAATTGTATAAATGTACAATTCGATCTTATCGAGTACTATATAAAACCTTACTTGGAAGGCAAAACGATCGGGGAATATGTATGCTCTATAGAAATAGCATTGTCATATAATTTTAAGATATGAAAGATTGGTTAAGATAAGCTCAGAAGAGAGGCAAGATGTTTGAACAAGCAATATAATAATCAGTAGTATAAAATAGTTGTAAGTGTACTTGTATTTTAAGATAAATTTTCCGGTATATGTATGCACGTGTATTTTATGAATCGTCTGTAGCTATAAATCTAAGTATAATTGAAGAAATAAAGGTGAATGAGCTAGAACCAATGACCCTTTTCGAAGCTGAAAAAATTCAAATACCAAGCAGGTAACTTAGCCATCGAAATAGTGGTCTTCCTACTGTACTAGATTAGTGATAAAAACATTTTTTTTTAATAAGAACAACAACAGCAACAGCAATAGTAATAGTAATAGTAATAGTAACAACAGCAACAACAACAGTAACAGTAACAGTAACAGTATCAGTATCAGTATCAGTATCAGTAACAGTAACAGTATCAGTATCAGTATCAGTAACAGTAACAGTAACAGTAATATTAATAGTAATATTAATAGTAATAGTAATAGCAATAGTGATAATAACAACAACAAGAACAACGACAACAATAATGATAATTATAACAACAACAATAGCAATCATAACAACAATTGTAACAGTTACGATTGCGGTAATAATGGTAATTGTTGTAGTAGTTCTTGCGGTAATGATGATGATGATGATGATGATGATGCTGCTGCTACTGCTGATTACGATGATGGCGATGCTGGTGATGATGGTGATGATGATTATGACGATGATAATAATAATAATATATGAAAATGAAGAATTCTCCGGGCGTTTTATCAATCTGTTTTAACCTCACGACGGGTTTCTATTTTCGATGATTATCTCGCTGGATCTGCGGCTCGTTGATTCTCGCGGCCCTTGAGATCGACGCTGTATATTAATCGTCGATACGTATCTCACCTTCGTCTCTTCTCATTCTTTCCCTCTATCGTTCATTCTGTATCTCTCTCTTTCTCTCGATGGGACATCTTTTACAGTCGTATCTCTATCGCGTGTGAGGTCTACACCAACGCGCCACTATATATTTGTCGTAAATGTGAGAATATTATTAAGTCCAACAAGTGAGATTAAACGGTAGAAGGGATAACCGATCGAAGGATCCTTTTGACAAATAATTCATACCGCGAGGGGGGCGGGGGGGTTTATCCTAGTGACGAACGGACACACAAACAATATACCGGTTTTAGCTAACGACGAACTTGCTCTCGTGATTTGAAAATTTTTTCGATTTTTGTTTCAATATTTTTTCCTTTGTTCGTTTCAGCATCACTCATTTTTTATTTAAAGTCAAGTGTGACAAAGTTCAGATAGTATCTCCAAAAAAAAAAAAATCGACCCATGAAGTTGTGAGCTATTGCGACTATGACATATCTAAACATAGATCTATCATTTATTAACAGGCCATTCATAATTTCAAGCTCGCGTGTAATGACCGACTAAAATGCCAATATTCATCTGTTGTATGATAATATATGGGAAATTATTTTTATTAAATTCATTGTGTAACTAACTGTATAACATAAAAACTGTTTGACACCGAATGCTCGTGTCACATTCTGGTAGTTCAATTATTAAATTACTGATAAATGTTACATTAGAACCATAATTTTTATAGACAAACTTTTCTTTAATATCTTCAATTTGTAAATTTTATTGTCTGCATTATTATCTGTTTAGGCAATGTTCTTATATATAAATACCTCGCATTTAGAGCTCCTCATTATTTACAGCTATCAACGTGAAAATGTGCGAGATAGATAGTGTTATCCACAAATTGGCAAATTGAGGAAAGAAACATCTTAAATAGTATTGAAAGGCAAATGTTCCGAAATAATTTGATACATCAACGAAATTCTATATGGAGCCGTGAAGACGTTTTAAGTATACCAGTAGAGCGAATCGCTGAAAATGAAAAAGGATGGCATCTCACGAAGATAGTGTTACTGCGCAACTCGAAGGTAAATCTCGACGCATTCTCGGCGATGACATTCGAGATCAAATCGAAATATTTGTAAAGAACTTTTGCTACTTTACCGATCAACTAATAACATTATATACATGTCATTATGTATGAGCCTCAATGGCATTTAGAACCATAGTTTTCTCTTTTTAATTGTCAAAATAATCAAAGAATAATACATCTGCGAAGGAGAATAATTGCATAAAAGAAAGGTTTGCAAAGTATAACAATGCAAATTATAATACGAAACTGTCTTCGAAAATGAAAAAAATACCGTTTACGCTTAGACAAATACAAATAAAGTATTAATTGGTAAATATGATTTTCATTCTGAAATCGTTGCAATAACTCGAAAGGATAAATTGACGATTTCGATGAACATACGACTATTAAGAATTTATAAATATTAAAACTCTGTACTTTATATGCAGAACATTTCTTATCGAAACAATCGTTGGATTATCGATTACCAATATAATAATAATAAAAATGTTAATATTATACCTTATATCCTTAAATTTAAGACGATTGTTCATTCGATTGTTCACTGATTTAATATGCTTTCCAATGTACCAATAAATTTTCGAATAGCTTATTAATACGAAATCTTCCCCAATTCAAAGTACACGAGTTTCCTTAAAAATAAAATTCGCGTTCTACTTGAAAGTGCTTAGCTATTTAAGCGTAAGCGCGCTCTTAAACTATTTTCGGAAACGAATGTAAAATGTAAAAGAAGCGCGTAAGAAAAGTGTATCGTTCATTCCGCAACGGCACATACATTTGTTTAAAGGTGGACATCACATTGGTGGCCGTTTTCCGTTACGGGACATTTGCCGCGAAGAAGTACCGTCTACTCACCCGAGGTCTTTTCCGATCTTTTGCACTTCCGTCACGCTCCAAAGTTATTCGAGCGTCCTGCTAAAACGGAAGTAGGCAAATTTGTTTTTCGGGACGGTCGTATTTTAAATATACGCGAAAAAGGCTACGATTTTATCTTGAAATTTATTATTGCCGAGCATCGCCCGGGAAAGTTTTGTCGTAAAAGATTCAAGCGACGAATAAATATTTGTACGTAAAAATTAATATATCGTCGATAATGAATTTCCCATTGGGAAGCTCATTTCGAGACGATTTCGCAAATTGCCTGCGAAATAAAGGAAACATTATTCGAAAAGCGATTTTTCATTTGACTTACGGGCTGCTTGCTACACTCCAATTACTTTGAAATAATAACTGCACGACGACTGCTATTTTACGAAATTTTGCGTCAATCTACAAATGCCACAATATCAGATATATATATATATATCCAACAATAGACTAACTTGCGCGACTTTCATCTAAATTCTCGAACATTTACGTACGACTTTAAAGAACATTTCACATTCTATTCCAAAATCACTCGCACAAATGGCACGTTTAATATAAAAATAGTAAAATTAAATTGCTTAGAAAGTATTTACTTCACTAATGGCGAATTCTCTCAAGGTACGCAAAATTTGAAGAAATACAATTTCCTAAACGCAAATAATATATGTGTGCATTAAAAAGCGTTAATGCCTAGGGCGTTATCAAATCAATTTATTATTTATTAATAGGATGTTAAGAGAGAGAGAGAGAGAGAGAGAGAATGGACTCGCTACGTACAAAATGAAAATCTACACAAAATGGAGCATTTGAAGTTGCAGGTCGCCGATTAAATAAGTACAAGTACGTAAGAAAAATTTAAAGTGCTGAATACGATGATTGCACCGATGACATTTCCAAAGGCATAAAAAGAAGAGGATAAAATCCGACCATATAAATATCTCTTTTCAATAAAAAGCTCATGGTCCGAGTTACGATACGATAAAACAAGCCATTTTCCTCGCGATCTCTTCGCCAAAGACGTCCTTCTCTCATTTCTTCTCGGAAGAACTATAAGAGGCTAGAGGAGGCGACAACGCCGTCAACGGCCTCTCGTAAAACTCGACCATCTGGACCACATAAGTCCGGGTACACGGTCAAGGCCTCCTGCGTTTAGGACTACGGGATAAGGCTTCAGTCAGTCGCACCCGGCCCTCTTCTTTCTCGAGCGAGCACCTTGAGAAACAAAGAGAGAACGAGCGCAAGTATGACAGCACGAGGGGGCGTCGGGTGGTGGAGGGAGGTGGGAGGAGGAGGAGGATGAGAGGGAGTGAGAAAGATCCTTCTCTCGCGGATGGGCAGCTTTTACGAGCGCATCATGCCAGATTTATACTTACTTAAGAAATAGCAAGTGCACTTTAACCCCGGGTTATGGGCCTCACGAAAAGCCCACCCTACGTGATATCATCCGACTTGATCGCCCTAGTGTAGCACGGCCTGGACCCTTTTCTCGCCTTCGCGCGCCCACAAGCTCGTCCCTTCTCTCTCTCTATCGCGCTCCTTCCATCTTTCCACCTAGGTATTATTCTTCTGGAAGAATGCGCTCTTCAAACTTAAATGCTGATTTCTAGGAGATGTTTAGTAGCTCATTTATGTCGAAATGCTTCGTGATTGTGTGCCTCTAGTTGTTGCTCGTTTTTATTATATGCATAAATGGTTGTAATGAACAGCGTGTAAACGAGTTTTATGAGTTCTTAAGTCTCTCTTTTTCAATTTAAAAAACCTACAATTAAAATGCTTATTTACAATTATGCGTCATTTACAATCAGCCGTCTCTTGAGATTTGTGTGCTTATAAGAATTTGTAGTTGATTAGATTTTTTTTATAAATCCACTATTGTTAGAAAACGGTGTTTTGTAACGGTGTTATTGTTTTACAAAATTACAAATCGCTGCAAATGTATAATTAATGGATATTTATTGAATTAAAAAAATATGTAAATATCTTTGGTGTTTGACAAATTAGGCAATTATAAAGCACGATTGGACCTTTATAATAAATCCCTCGATTGCTGAAGAAAAAAAGTACTTATCGTCATTCTCGCGCGCACTATCGTGTAAAAATTGAATATCTACTTTTTAAGGGCATAATCACGTGAATTTACAAATAAGGTGAGACATATTACGTGATAAGAAAAAGTTGGGATTTTCGAAAGAAAGAAATTACCGAGGTGGGAAGTGTGTTACAACCTAATTTTATAGCGAGCGTAAAAGCTCAATAATGGCAATAAGAGAATAAAAAACCGGTATAGAAGGTATAAAACAGAAAAATGACAATGAATCATATTTTATTAACATTGTGGCTTTTCTAATTTAAGATACGTTAACTATGCATAAGAAAAATAAAAGAGAATCGAATATCTAGATTGCATTTTTGTGTAAATCTGCAGGGAAAGAAATGCGTTATACGTGAGAATATTCAGACAGCCATATATTAGATAGGAAGAAATAAGATAATCATAAACTTTGAAAATTTATTTCAATGTAAAAAAAACTTTTCACTTTATGAAAATCCAGGGGTCCTTTGTAAGTTGTACATTGGTTATAAGTTTGCAAATGGATGTATCGCAACAATTTAAAAATACAAGATATGAACATTTATGGTGCAAGTTGGTATAAAATTTATCTGAAAAATTTGAAGGGAGACTCGTTAATGGTTGTACATACATATAATTTGTTGTAACGAATGGAAGGAAATGCTGCGATCTAAAAATGTACTTCCAATTGCTTAAGAACCATTTTATATCCTATCTATCCTATTGCATGATAATCTGAATGATAAACTTTCAAAGTTATGTCATGCGAATTACTTATTTAGAGATAAATCAACGATACTCGTATGATAATGCATTTAAACCGAAAGCCGGGATAAGAATGCAGCGATGTAGCATATAATGAAATTGCTGCAATTACTATGTAGGCCTTGCCAACAACATTGGCTACATTGAAGCGAGGTAACAATGGATTTCATTGAAATTCTATTTGCGCTCCTAAGTGTTACAAAACAGTTTCTCGAAGCTTAAAATCTCACGCTTACATTGAACGAGTAAGAGAGATAGAGTAGAGTGGACGGGAAATTATCCAAGCAATTGAGAACACAACGATGCCAATGGGCTAAGCGCCGATTGAGCGAAGAGCGACGCATCATCCATATCATTTAAAATGCCAGTTCTCCACTCGAACTCTCCCCCGCCTTCTCGGCACAACATCAATAATAGCAATAATTTCTCTCGCGAACCGAGAGTTTATATAAGTCAGAAATGAGCGTACACATTGACGCGCGTGCACCAGGGCTTAATGCTCCCCATATGAATAATTTATGTGCGCAAGTCACACAGGAAAACGCGAATGTTTTGCTAATTTACGGACGCATTCGTAGCATCCCGCTTCGGCGCAAAACGAGCACGAAGAAGAAGGAAGACCAAGTCCCCGATATATCCCCGAGAGCTGCAGCTCGCTCGACTCGACTCAACTCGTTCCGGTTCGGCACGTATGTACAATCGTACGTGTGCAGTTTGCGAGTTATTTAGAAGCTATCGCTTACGGCCAGAGGCCAGCCATTAGCTCCAATCGCATTACCGGGCTGAGTGGCTAATGACCAGAGTCGCGCATTTCCCCGGGCCGGTGCCCTCTCTTTCCTCGATTTTCCCGATTTCACTCTTTCTTCGTTCTCTTTCCTACGCCCCTCCCCCACGCTGAGGGCCAAACGCGCGTGACTCCTCCTGATAATACTAATTCCACGGCCGCAAAGATTAAACGACCTTTCCCTCCCTCCTCCTCCCTCCTCCTCCTCCCTCCCGCCTCGACCACCGACCTTCCCTACTCCCTCCCCACGACTCCCGACCCCCGACCCCCGACCACCGCCACGCGATGTTTAATCACGAGATGCTCGTTTAACGCTTAACCTCCAAAGCTCAACTTATTTACAAATATATTATTTGATTGTCTATTACTCCTAATATCACCCGCTCATTTATTTCATCATTTACAATCCAATTACGCTTCCGTCTTATAGCCTACCACGATTGACCATTTAAGTATCAATGCATTAAAAATTCTCAACAGCCACTCATTTATCGAGTCCCAGTAATATTTTCATTCCTTATGGAAATCCTTATGGATTGTTGCTAATAAATAAATAACTATATAATAAATACGTATCGATTCTTCAATTATTCAATTCAATTATTGTTTCGCATTAAGAAATATACAGCCACATATGAACTATAGTATCAAGCATTTTAAACGTTAATAAAAATTCTGTTATTTAAAATAAACATTATCGAACTATTCAAACTGTTTTGCATCGTTTATAATCATAATAGAAATTTATAGAAATATATAGAAATTTATAATATATTCCAATTTATAAAATTTTTCAGAGAAATTATACAAACATTTATTATACGAATATTAATCGATAGACATTGACATTTAAAACAATCTTAAGACGACGTATTAATCAATAATAATAAAGTTTTACATTATGATTTGATATTAGAATACGATTTACGTATATTTATATTAGCCAATTTAATAATTATTTTTTGCACAATAATTTACCTTAACTTACTTTACACGCATCTTTAAGAAGTCCAATGAAATATGCTTCAGTAAGATTCTCTATCAATCTTTAATGTTTTGAGAATAAATGAAAACCTTTTACATAAATTCCATTAGCATAAATTTTCTGAATACAAATCAATTAATTTCCTTATAAAAATTCAAAACAGATATTTCCCTTTTATTATTATTTCGAGGCAATCAGTTTCGAAACTCTAAATTAATTTCAATGAGGATTTACTTTATTTTTAAGCAATAATAAAAATATCTAAGTGTTACATTGGTATTATAAACATAAGATTAAATAGTTAAAAAGATAAAATTAGAAATAACTTTTACTTTAGAATTATAAATAGCGTTGGATGTGATTTTATTTATTATAAATAACGAATTGTCAAACGATAGATATAAAATTAAGAGTTTTGATGTGTGTCATTTGAAAATTAGATCACAATTTAATAATACACAAAATATTATAATTATACGTTGTACATTTTATAATTATTAAACGGTATTTAATAAACGTTGAATTAGTGTCCGCTATTGACATTAATTGTCATGTGTATAATTAGTTAAAGCTTGAAATATGCCAGCTTTTTATTTAATCTCTAGATTTCAATGGTCAAATGATCTTGTAACAATATAAACTTGCAGAAAATATATTATCACAATTATTTGAATATTGATTCGATGCTCCAGCTTTCACAATATCTATTCTAATCTTTTAATAATTATATTAATTTCTTTAGAACTTAAATAATATATGAGGTGAATTTCGACAAAACGTTTTTATTAAGCAATTCTTTTCAAGTTTTAAGAATGAAGAGTCGATTTTCACTTAAATATGAAGTATCGCTGAAGTTTGAAATTCTAACGATAATTTAACGCCTCTAAAATATTTAAAAATTATCTTATTATTCACATATAAGGCTCAATGATGAGATTCTCAAATATTATAGACTATAAGTATATTTGTAGCGTACTTGTTTAACGAACTATTAGATTATTTATTTTGTTATTTATTCTGAGAACAAGCATATAAATATAACTAATCGTAACAAAAATAATAGAAATATAATTTTACATAAAATTTTCAATTGTGATCGCTTAAAGAGTAAAAACTAATATTATTTATTGCAAATGATTTTTCATATTCAGACAGGAACAATTTTTAAAAGGAAATAATTTTCTTCCGTAAGTAATTTTATATGCTACGCTCAAATCTCGTATCAGATTTTCCTTACCACGTGGCAATTGAAAAAAAAAAATTCATTATACCAATTAAGTATAGACCATTTTGGATTCTTCAAAGTCTATAAAAAAGTCACATTACATCTTTTTCTAATTATAATTCTATTTTAAAATAGTTTTCATCCACGTAAAACCATGACTGAGCAGTAATATCAGGCCTGCCATTATTTACGAAAGCTACTGCTACTCATTATCAGGAAACTCTTCTTCATGCAGCAATTACCTAAATATTAAATACCGTCGAAAGTTGTTACAAAATTTTTGCATATCATTACATGTTTATGTGTACATATATAAATTACATCGATGAATATATATGCCAACGTCGAAATTGCTATAGAGCAGTCGTTAAGTCCCGACGAATAAAAATCAATGAACGGTCTATAAACATCGTGCTTTCGCATAATTATCTTTATTTGTGTCCATGTTCCTCTCTTCCTCGCTCTTTCTCTTTATCTCCGTCCCTATCTCTCAATTATACTTTGTCTGTGTACCAGTTTCTTGCTTCACTCTCTCATTCTCTCTTTCTCTGTCATTTTGTCCATCCGTCAATTTGACTCTCACTTTTCTCTCTCATTCTCTCATCAGCTGATGTTCCATAATATAACCTCACTCTCTTTTTCTATAATATATACGTGTTTGTGTGCCTGTAGCTTTTTATCTATATGCAAGTACATGAAACACAGTAGTACTCGCCCATTTTCCAATTTGCAATTGCGATTCGCGTTTTTAATTATAACGAACACAATGGCGGCCAGTAGTCCGGCACGACCGGAAATGGCATCCGGTCGGTTCCTCCCTTTCATCCCCATTCCTCAGCCTCACTGCCCCCCCCCTCCCACTCTCTCTCTCCTTCTATATATATATCTTTTTCCCTTGTACTGTCGTACACCCGCAGCCGCCGACCGACAGCCGGACTCGGGATATTCCATTTTCACGATAATTATTGTCGTTCGTTTATCTTTCTCTTTCTCATTTCCTTTTTTGCCCCATTGCACGGATTCATTTATATGTGTAAATTTCCATTTCGCTACGGCGTCGAAAAATGCATTTGCTCCGATGTCCGTAACCGATGTTGGTAGGCGCTCGTGAAAAGCAAATTAATTTGATTAAATTATTAATATCATAGTCATTGATTTGAATGCAATATGGAATATAAAACTTTTAGTTCTTTTACACCAAATAGTAAACAGTATTGTCGATAAATATTTTTTACTAAAGATAAAATTATTCTCTCTTATGATTTTAATAGAAGAGATAAAAAAAAACTCATCTACCATAAGTTATTTCCTTTGATATACATAATTAATATGAAAATATTTCAACGATAAGTTAATTTGATATAATAATTTTATTTATAATAATAAAGCGTTAATATAACATTCTATATATTATTGTCCTGTATTTATAAGTTGAATTATTTATATTTTCCAATAAAAGTAAATTATGATCTTGAACAAAATAATATCAATTCCTATTTGATAATGCTATTAATATAATATATAATTATAATATTATAATATATATAATATAATATAATATAATATATATAATATAATATAATATAATATAATATATATAATATAATACAATATAATATAATATAATATAATATAATATAATATAATATAATATAATATAATATAATATAATATATATAATATATATAATATATAATTTAATCATTATATTAAAAAAATATTCAAGTTACGGAAATTATATTAATGTATGGGAAATAGGAAATAGTTATAAGATTTCATTCGGTAATTAGTGAAATTATATTACACACTGATATTTTGTACAATAAGATGTTACATATTTTAGCTTTAAAAAATATTACCTAATAAATTTAAGAATTTATTATTATTTTGTCATTAATTTATTATTATTATTATTATTTATTATTATTATTATTATTATTATAATTTATTATTAATAGTATCTTAATATTATTACAAACACTTCAAAAATTTTAAACTTAACGTTAAATAAATGTATTAAAAAGCTAATTATTGAAAACATACGTGTGCACGATATTCTTTTTTTACCTATTTGGATTATTCCATTTACACTAAAAATTAAAATAAAACATTAAAATAAATTAGGTTTATTTATTTTTAATGATTTTTTATAGTTATATAATAAAATACTCATGAAAGAATTTGGAACAAATTCACTAATAATATTTGAAAATATATTATATATTTAAATTCATGTAAATCTATATTTCATAGCTTATATATTTTTATAATTTAAATATAAAATGATACATATATTCCAAAAAAAAAAATATATATATATATATATATATATATATATGTAAACATTAGAAATTTTATACTACTTTTGTGTGCATCATGTTGTCTATATAAATGTCAAAATTATATTACTGTAATTTTAATTACTACAAATTTTATTCGGAGTTTAACAGTGTTTTAATGTTTCTGAGTGTTTGGTCAATTAAATATAATTATCCTTAATTATCTAATCTTTATGTTTCTATTTTTATCAAAGTTAATTTAAGAGTTAAAGTAGTGACCTGAATTTTTTCATGACTAGCACGCCTATTACGATTTAACGATGTAATGGTTATCATTTCATAATAAATAATCGCTGCTGCTGATGAAACCGATCTTTTTAATGCTAAAGGCCATAAAAAATATCGTATTGCAGTTGATATACTTATTTCCTATAATATATCTTTACTAATTCTGCATTTCACAGTAATCAGCTGCAATGATAAATTTAAAAATATTACAATGAAAATATGTAACATTATTATTCTTAAAATATGAATAATTTTAAAGTACGAGTAATTTGTAATGCACATTCCAGTATTAATTTTAGAAAATTGTAGACATTCCTATAGAAGTGCCTTTTGCTTTGTTTTAATCATTGGATAATATTTGAAAAAATAAGATAAATTCAAATAAAAGATTTTCCGTTAATATGTAATTAGATAACAAATTATTTATAAATTATTTCATATGAGCACATAAAGAATATGTTAAATCATAGTGTTACTTACTTGTTGGCGATTAAGTGATTACTAGAATAAAATAATAACTTTACGTTTTACGATTACGTCCAAGCTCATATTTGCTTAAATCGTTGATCCATATGAAAATCAACTTTTAACTATTAATTTAACTGCAATACCCTAATTAACAGCAATATATTTTGCAATAAGGTAACTTGGGTATTTGACACGCGTGCGTGCACTTTGGAGCGTTAAATATATACTTTCCTATTATAATATGAAATGAAAAAGAAAAGAAAATGTAGCTATACTCGTATAAAGAAGATGAAACGTATTTTTACTCGATCGTCAAAGATGGTCAGGTTGTTAGAAATTTGCAGCGATGTCTTTGGCCTGTCTTTCACTTTCCTTCCTCCACGTCTTTTCTTTCCACTGGCCCGGTTATACTACGTGAAGTATACACACAACTACGTAATCCCATGGGCTCGCCCCGAAGCCAGGAGTTTCATATAGAGGTTTGCCACGACGTGGCCTCATATATAAGGATTTATCACAGCTAAGTCTTCCGTATATTGCACTGTACCGATCTCATCCTCCCGTCCTATCTTCCTTCGACTATTCGCGACCGTTACCTTACCCCCCTCTTAAGATGCGATCTTAAAGCCACTTCTTCCTCTTCTTTCATCACTCTTATTTCTCTTCTTCTAATTCGCTTACCTTCATTCGATACTGCGGGAGAGAGAGAGAGAGCGGGACAAAAATGTTAATCGACCTCAACTTTTCGGTTCATATAAAGGCATATAAAAATCTTTAAGCTTATGTCGACTCACATTTTTAAAGAGATTAAGTTAAAATTCGCTATCTGATACGACAAGGCTCGGATTGTACTTATAACACATTAAACTGTCCGGATTACTTTCTTCTTTTTCAAATTTTTACATTGATCGCATATAAATATATATTATTATACATGACAGCACGATGACGCGATATAATTACATTGGAAATATTAGATGTAAATAAAAAAGAATGTATACGTTTTGGTTAAATCACGATCTTCAAAATTACAATAAAATTTACAGATATTTTATGGTATAATTTATTAAAAATAAATTCAAAAAATAAATGACAAATATTTATGGAGAATATATATATATATATATATATATATATATAGAAAATGCGGCTTGTTAATGCTATTAGCTTAATTTGTTCATAGTAAAACTTGGCCCTATTAGATATTTATATATCAAAATAAAGTTTTTCATTTCTATTTTCACATTTATTGATTTTCTTGTCGTTCCTTACAACAAACCAGTGTTGTTTATTTCGTATCGAATTTAGGATCTACTGGCATGACATTTCCATTCCCTTGGGGTATCACGGACTATTCACCCATTTTGAAGTCTCGCTACACTACGAAATGGTTTTCTTTTTTCACGTTCTTATTTACAAAACAAATCTCCGACCGTTAAACATTGTGTTGGTTTTTCTCGAGAAACTTAATAATAAGTACGAATATTATATTTTGATATCCTATACAAATGAATGACCTTCAAACATTTATATATACATATATATATATATATATACATATATATATATATATATACATATATATATTTATATATATATAAATATAATATGCGTGTATACAAGAGCGCGCACGCATGAGTGCGTGCACCTGTATGTTTGTGTGCAAGAATCATATTTAATAAGGAAATAAATAATCTATTGATAGTAAGTTATTAATAATTATGAAAAATTTAGTATTAAAAATTTAAAATATTTTGCAGTTTTATGACAGAATAATTATTATAAACTAAAAATTTAACATTTATGAAATTATAAGTTATTAAGGGAAAAGAATATGTTTTATATATACATTTTAAATATTAATATGAGTGAGACTATTAATTATTCAATTTTTAATTTTTTTCAAACATTTGCGAAATATTTGTGTTTATAGTAAAATGAAAATCCATTTAAATGATTTAATATGACAATAAAAATTTTGTTTTATTTTTATTTTTCACGTATAGTAATTGATCAAATGAAAAATGTTCGACGTGTCAATAGATTGAAATAAATCATATAAATTTTAAATATAAATAAAAAAAATAAATAAAAGTAATAATAGATCATAGATAAATAATCATAGATAATTAAAATCAAATGCGATTATAATGATTGGATATTAATAAATATTGATAAAGCATGAATTCAACATATGGTTGTTAAAAAATTTGTTAACATAAAATATTTTAGAAATTGAATAATTTAGTGTTTATACACATATCGTTGGAATAATTGTGATAAATTTAAACTAGATATAAAAAAATGTTAATCTATTTAAATAGTACGGTAACTATTAGGTTATTATAATAATTTACGTAATTCATTTTTAATTAGTGTCAATATAGATTAATATGCTTGAGAAAAAATTTAGATTAAGTTTTGTTTAAAATTGCAAGCTTGTTAAAATTTTTTCTTCAAAAATTTATCTGTAATAATAGAAATTTAATCTTATAAATTATAATAAAATTAAAATTGATCAGAAAAATTATAAATTATCTATAGTTTATGGGAACGATATATTTTTAATTTCTATAAGCATAATTATGCATATAATGAATATCAGAAATATAAATGAAAATTGTTATTTAAATTATATTTAAATGTTATATTTAAAAAGTATTATATTAAAAAAAATCTATGACTATTGCTTCATTATATAATTTGAAATTGAAGTCGTATAGTCTTTAGCTTGATAAGAGTGTAAATTTCGATCACAACACTTTATAATTTAAAAATATGTTTATCCATTTAATGTGAAAGAAGAGAAATTAAAGCATGTCTGTCGAATATAAATGATAATAGTTATAATTACATTAAATAATAAATTTTACACTATAAATAAGTATACATTCGAACAAAAGAAATTTTACAACCACATCATAATACGACATATATATGACAAGGCAATGTGAACTTTGTAGTGGATGGAAATGATTTATTTAATACTTGAAGAAACTACCTTGATAAACTGCTCTCATGAATATGAAAGTCTTACGAAATATGGTGTAATTCATACTTTTGAATGCTATTAATACCGAAAATGTAGTTTAAAATTAGTTTATCATTAATAAATTGTAAACATCAAGAGTTCAATATTAATTCGATATTATTAAAATAGCAGTTGAATTGAGTAAGTTTAGAAGACTAGTGAGAGTTTTTTAAGTCAAAAATTTGTATATCAGATAGATTATCTAATACATACTTTAAATTAATAATAATACCTTTCTATCAAGTGACTTATGAAAAAATAATGAAAAAAGAAAATTTATTTATTTAAATTTTTTAAATATATTTCCGGATTATACATAATATAATATTACAAGTATTTCAGGTTATTTCAATCTAATAGTCTTTTTACAATCTCTTAATAACATAGAAATTAATTTATTTAAATACATTTATTCATATAAAATTTGTAATAAATTAATTTTGCGATAAAAGAAAAATCATTATAAAAATAAGGTCATTCTGTTAATTTTTTATTTTATTTATTTGTAGGATAGATATTATGCGTGATTTACGTAAACACATAAAAATAAAACTCCTTAGATAGTATATGATTCATCTCAAGTGTCGTTACTTACAGGCAGTCTATGTTTAGCAGAAGATGGTAGAGATATGATAGTTTAAAAATATTTTAAGAAAATAAAATGGAGATTTTAAATTGTACATAGCAGGTATTAAATAATAGGACATTTATACTCAATGTATATTATTCTATATTATTATTATTCAAATATTTGACACACCATTACATCGAAGTATTATGATAAATGTCAATGCGACAATTCGGAAAATAGTAGGTTTATAATGAAAATGTATTCGTTTTATTATTAAGCTACGAAAATTCCGAACATTATTAAAATTCGTAATAATTTAGGTATTTTTAAGTATTAATCATATTAATGCAGAGTACATGTTAATAGCATACATAATGATCTAGAAATAAATAAATTTCACACAAACATTAATGAGTTGTAAAAGTAGACTTAGTTTGAAACCCCAGATAATAAGAAATCTTTCTGTAGGTAAAGATAAAAATATGAAGGTAATACCAAATTAAATATGAAAGAAATATGGTATATTTAAGTATTTGAGTTAGACTACTAAGAAAAAGGGAAACAATGTAAGGCATAAATCGGTAAGTTTGTCATTCCTGTAAATTTATAAAAAAAAAAAAACACTAGTATTTACGTACTTTTTCTACCGGTTTAAATATCACGTATAAAACAAACTTAAAACTTGAGAACTCAAAATTGATAATCGCCTGCCGATATTTTCTTAAATTAAGAATGGAAGCGAACATGTATACATTATATGTTAGTAAAAACTAAATTCTACATATAAATATATAAATTTGATATAAAAATAGAAGGTTTTTGAAAATTGTATGCAATGCTATAATATAAACTGATTTATATACTCAGATATAAGTGAAAACTCTATCCGAACACGTATGATTAGAATGAAAAATATTTCCTAATATATAAACTATATTATACTACAAAATCCAAACAGATCATTCCAAAAGCAGTAAACATAACATTAAATCTAATGATTTAAAAGGCAAATGTTATTTTATATTGCAAAAAAACAATTTTGAATTTTGTAAATTATGACAGATAATCTGCACATACATTTCACATAAAAGAAGAACGTAAGACGAAAAGTTACGGTAAAAGCCACGAAATTCTGAATCATGTACGTACATGAGTAAACTCTAGGAGACAAACTTTACAGTCCGAGTATAAAGTGAGGAGAAAGGGCAAGTAGCATGTACGTAGGAAAAATAATAATTTTCGACAATAGGTAAATTGCAGAAGTTCTTCCACCTTTGTAAAAGAGGATGCGAGAGGAGAAGGGCTCAAACGTAGGTGCGTTAAAATAGAAGGAAGTATGGAGGTGGGAGTGGTAGCGGTGAGAGCGAGAGCCAAAGGACGCGAGTAGGCACTTTGTAATTCGGTTTGCAATCCGAGAGTGAGAGAGAGAGAGAGAGAGAGAGAGAGAGAGCGAGAGAAGGAGGGAGTATATCCGAATGGCGAACAAGTCGGGGGTCCATTAATCATGTTTATAGAGGCCCCCGTGTCGCAAGTCACTGTTGCACTTCGTGTAAAAGCACGTGCCTATGGCGCTCATGCACCGATTGCGTTTAATGGGGATATCGTTTTCCCGTACCACCCGTTAGTTTCACAATTGAGAATTGCACAGGGCTGATCTATAAAAGAACGATTGCCATTGCTATTCAGTTTATAAATCGAAATTTTTTTCTTTCCCCTGGACGCACTAACATTATATTATTACATCTGCTTTGAATAAGAAACGAAAAAAAAAAAAAAAAAATAGCGGACTCATTAATGAATATCAAATGGCTACTGGCAATTTTGACTGGAGTTTGGTAATGAGTTCAATTATTATTTAGTATTGTAAATAATTTTCGCTCTATTATAACCTTAAGATTGCTCTTAGTCAGCTCTTGCACTTGCTTTGCTCTTAACGGCCCTGACATTTTACAATTATAAATTATCTGGGTCCCAAGATAAAAAAGAAAGCGATCTTTTTGTGGTAAAAATGCGGGTTGTGTGGTAAAATTGAACAACGCGTTGTTTAACGCTAAACAATCCCTTCATTATCGCGGCCAATAGTAGCGCGTTAATAAGTCAAACGTTTCACTTAGCCTTAGAAAGGCACTTATTATTGTCCAAATAATATTTATTAATATAAAAGCCCTGGCGAATATGCTGTGGGTGATAGTAAAATTCGCAGAGAATGATTATTATTCATTGCCGGGCCATTAAGTATAAAGTTTTACTAGTTTATCCGTACGAGCGTGCCGTAATTCAGCGCACCGAGGCTAGTAAATAAGATTCTAATACGAAATGGATGCTCGATTATAAATTTAGCCCTCTGCTGGAAAAGCGAGCCGTTTTATTATTTCATTTTGCGCATGATAAGTATTTGAATAATACGGCTCAGCGGAGAACGGGACCGGTTTTAAGCCTCTATGCTCATATGTAGCCGTCAGCAGATAAGGACTGTATGGCGGACTCTCTCACGCTTCGTACTGCAAAAGTGCAAGCGCCGAGAGCTCGATGGCATCGCCAATCAATTGCACGAAATTCCCCGTGAAATATCGCTAATCGGGGCCGGCCCTCCGCGGCTCATCCTATAAGTTGACGGAAGCCGGGGCTTTGACGGGAAGTGAGTAGATCGGCCGGCCGACCGACCGGTTTGGCCTATATTTAGATGGTTTTCAGATGGTTTTCAGATGGATTTCAGATGGACTTAATTGGCGTGGCATGATTGACATTACTTCTGTTGGTTGAATCGAGGCGCATTTATCGATGCCGTGATTTTGCCACTTGACTTGTAGCTTGGGAATTTCATTGTTGGAAGATATTAAGGGAGAAATCCAATGCTAGCGATGACTTAGTTTTCTCTCGTTGCTCTCGAGCACTCATTTGCAATTGCATTGATAAATCGCTATCCAATAACGAGCCGCCCATCTTTCTGCATGCGCGCACGTATTTATACGTACTCCGCTACGTATAATTCACAATTATATTTCCCTTGGAAATGTTTTCCGCGTTAAAATAGCTAACAACATCGAGTATCTTTCGTTTCGTATGAAAAAAAGAGGCAGTGATATCAATAATGACATCAATAATGTTCAGCTGGCTATCTGTGCTGTGATCGCTGAATTACGCACAATTAATTACTGGATCAATTTATAGAAGCTCGAGCAAGTGAGATTTATACATTAGAGAAAAAGTTTATTAGACTCGCGCGACGAATAAGTCAGAGTGCCACCAAGTTTATGTAAAAACTTTTACAACTCCGAGCGGAGAAAGCAAGTAAAACAGCAACAGAAAGGAAGAGAGATTGAAGGGAGAAATAAAGAAAGGTCAACAATACTGGTGTGACATCGTTGATTCAATAAAGCATAATATCTGGTCCTAAATGGTTCGGCCTCCTAACTGCCGAGCACTAGTATTTTCTTCGTATATATAGGGAGGGGAGCGAGGACGAGATGAAGTAGGGCGGTGGTACCCGCGCCTTTGATACCGACATAAATCACAATAGGAATTTGTATTACAGTTACAGAGACTGGTGGATAGGAAATAAGGAATGTAATAAAGAAAATGGTCGAATGGAAAAGGTCTGGCGATAGGGCCACGAGACGAAGGGACCAGAAGCTACGTAGCCTCCTTAGTCCGAATCTTTAAATCCCTGGCTCCAGTAGCAGAGTAAAGAAAAGAAATCCTCCCCCCACCCACCCACACCCACACCCACCTGCCACACACACGCGCAGGCGCGCGCGCACGCATCTGCAAACACACGTACACGTACCCCACCGCTTGTTACGTTGGCACGCGCGCGCGCGCACTTCTCTCTCTCTCTCTCTCTTATTTTCTTCGCTCGCGGAAACTTCAAACAATTGTTAATAGTTATTTTGCTCTTCTAAACGAATGCTTCTCTTATTTTCACATTATTTATTTAATAATAGATTCTTATTTGCCAATATTTCTACTTTTCTAATTAGTTTATTATAAAAATCTATATTCTGAGTACATATTTCAAGCAATTCCTAATTATTAAAGTGGTAATTATTGACGAAATTTTCAAAATTCTTATTCATTATTCGAGTAATTAAGTTATAAAAATCTTGCAAAAAAGTATATAAAAATATAAATATTTTGCGTTCATAATTATTATACAATAAAGCAATTTAAAGTTCTATCGAGACGTTAATATAATTAGTTTAAATGAAAAATTATAATTATAATTTATATGAAAAATGCTGTTTCTTATATTATATTACACTGCGTACTATTAAATTCTCAAAAACAAATATAAATTAAAATGTTGAATACTCCCATTTAAAAATGATGAAATATTTTAATTTATTTTATCCAATGTTAAAATTGCGTGTAGTGCTCACATTAATTTGAATTACAAAGCAATTGCGATACATACAAAAAGCTCAATATATTTTTATGAAATTTACGGAAAAATATGCTAATAAGATTGAAATGAAATTTATTTGAAGACTATAGTATACATAAAATAAATGAGTAACGTCAAATTCAGGAATTTCATTTATACAAATGAAACATAATTAAAATAATTAAAAAGCTTAATATCTTAACAGTCTTTAAAATATTGAAATTTACATTTTGAATAAAGTAGCTCCATAATAAACCTATGTTAAGCTATAAAAACAATCTTGCTGCGTCCTAAAACGAAAATGTGCGTAAAGTCGTATTCGAAGGGTGAGAAAAGGATGAAGGGCTGAAAATGCTTTGCATGCGCCGAAGAGCGCAACACTTCTTTCTCTTTCTCTCGTTCTTCCGCTGTGTATCGTTTCTTTCCCCCTCCCCCCCTCTCTCTCTCACTCTCTCTCTCTCTCTCTCTCTCTCTCTCTATCTATCTATCTATCTATCTATCCATCTCTCTATTTCCTTCTCTTGCAACGTACAGTAAACTGAAAGGAGGTTAGGGGGCGGATCGGTTGTGTGGTTCGGCTCGACAGGGGCGAGTTCCACTATGGAAGTCTTGCTAGAACTGGCACAACGAAGTGTGTGAGAACGAGAGAAAGGGGGAGAGAGAGAGAGTGGGAGTGAGTGAGAGAGAGTGGGAGTGAGAGAGAGAGAGCGAGAGAGAGGGAGGGGGAGAGAGGGAGAGAGAGAGAGAGAGAGAGAGAGAGCGCGCGACGAAGAGGAAGGTTTTGGTACGAGGAATGGGGAATTGTAATGAGCAGTCCGACAGTTACAAATGACAGAACGGAATTCGCGAATGCGCACGTTGGTGTGTAGTAAACCCGCGCTACAGCAGCACCAGTGCCAACCTCGAGTTAAAGGCGGCGGTGGAGGCGGCGGTGGAGGCGGCGGTGGAGGCGGCGATGGAGGCGACGGTGGGAATAGGAGTACTGGAGGAAACCCCTTTTCTTCTTTGTGGAGCATTCTATCTCATTTTGACTTTCTTCCTTCTTGTTTTCGAGAATTTTTTGTGACATTGGGCGTACTGTTAGCAACTTTTTATCTCGGTTTTGCATTCGATTATAAGGGTTTACGTTTATTCTTCCTCCGAGGCTATGTAAATAGGTTGGAAAGTAAAATTTTGCTTTTTGTTCTAGAGAAAGTATGTGAGAGAAATTCCTCATGTAGCATTGAATGCAACTATCTTATAATCCGCAGGTTATGGCTTTTAGAGGCTTTTTTCATTTAAAGGTATATTTCATTACTAAAATATGGGGTGGCTTTAAACGTAATTGATGACTCATAAAGGTAAATAAATATTTATATGATTCAACAAAAATTTAGATTTATTCAGATTGAGCTTCCATGTCGATAATTTCAAAATTTATTCTCGTTTATTTTTACACCTTGTTATAGAAAAATCATTAGAAATTATAGACATTTTATTTAAGTTGAATACTAAATTTTTGCAAGTACATCTTTTCGCGTCGAAATTTATTAGTTAAAATTTATCAAAATTTGTTGTATATAAACTACAAGAAGCATTGATTAAAGATAGATAAGTTATTTGTCTAAATTATAAGAGAGATGTCCAAACGTCGTTGAAAGTTTGTCAATTGTACGAGTCATCAATTTCATCGAATTGACAATTTAAAATGAAAGGTCGAAAACAAATTAATATTAATATTTTAAATAATGAATTTTATAAAATAAAATATAGTATAAAAAAGAAAACGCTGATAAATAATGTGATAAAATATGTTCAGATTGCACATTGACGTAGACAAAATATAAAAATGAAATATATGCTTTTAATATATGCATACGGTAATTCGCCCTTTAAGAAGCTTAAAGAATTTAAATTCAATATTTTCTATTCTTATATTTAAATAGTACGAGCTGCAATTAAGCCTTAAATCTAAGCTTGTGACAGTATTCCTGTGACAGTTCAATGAAGAGATATGACTTATGGGAAAAAAGGTAAAGCTATTTACTTATTTACATATCGAGCTTAAAATTTATATTTCTTAATTATCCTTGTTAACTTAGTTATACTTCTTGATATAGAGGTGTTAAGAGTACACGATTTCTTTCCTGAAATATCGCTTATAAATTGAAAGGGATACGTCTGCTTATTATTCACGTGAAATATGAATACATCATGCACATTTATTAATAATTGCACGCTTATGTGTTTATATATACACAAATGTACATACATAAATTGTGACGATCTATTGAGCCACGTAAAATTCTTTAAATAAAATACGCTATTATAGTATCTACTAATGTTCCGCGGTTATATTAATAAGAATATCATCATTATGAATGCAGAATGATAGAATTAAGAACATTGTACCGTAGAAATTCCCATTCAGTATGGTAATCTCATGTGCAACAATTAAACAAGTAGTTTGATAAAACACCGAAGCTCATCATCTTCAGTCAACGTCGTGGCTCCTCATCCATCCGCAGCAAGGCGGTCTCCTCTCGAATGATCTCTGCCCAAATCGTAAGCGAAGTGGCATTTGATAGCAGTCCTCGGAATTCCGCGACATAGCGAATTACACTTACTTAGCGCACGAAACCATGAGATATGTTGCTAACGATGCTGGCGCAAGTTAATGTACGCCGAGAGAGTGGGAAGGAGAGCGGGACGCGTGACCGCCGGGGAGAAGCCGCGGCATCTTCCAGGAATTTTCGATTGTCCTCGGCGCTATCTTTCGTCCGGCGAATTCTCGCTTGACATTTCGTTCCGCGCCTTTATTGCGGCCAGAGAGTAAATTGTCGCTGGGCGAATCCGAGTGTTCTAATCCAAAAAGAGATTGGCCTGGACCACATTTAATTGCTTATCTTTATTTGTCAGAGACTTTATTTGTCGGCCATTCTCAAATCTAGTTCTCCGTTTTAATTCCCCGTTGCTCTCGCTACTTAATTTGGCATGTTTTAGAGAATAATGCTTTAGTTTCTGTCTTTGGCTGTTTTGCAAAAGAATTTTGGCCGTATTGAAAAGCATAGAGAAGATTGTCAATGACGAATCTATGAATTTATGAAATTTATAAATTTGCGTGGAATTAGAAGAGCTACGCGCGATATTATAATCCGTGAAGCACAAAAGTAGCCTCGAGCTAAGAATACACATTGTCCTAAGAGAAGCGTTATTTCCATTTTTCCACCATTTGTATTATTTAGTGGTATAAAATTTCAAATTAATTTGTACGTCTTCATTGACAGTTACAAATCACGAATTCTATGCTGCCACTTAAGACCATAATGTCAATAATCTTCTAACATGACACTACAAACATTATTCATGCCTAATCTTTAACTTAATTTCGCGAAATCATCTCGTTCTTTTGGTTATCATCGGTGTGTTTAAAAAGTCGATGGTGAATGATGAATTTTCTGATTGTAGACTACCGCTACGTATATATATATATAACCCATAAGGCCTCCCCGCGTGCACTTGATGTCTCCTGCCGGGAGCCAATAAATACATATTTACTCTGCACACCGGGAATCAGCTGACAGCAATGACACTAATACCATTAGCCCATAGCGTTGCTCTCTCGCTCGTAGACATATAGATAGATAGATCGAGGGAGAGAGAGTGAGAGAGAGGGAGGGAATGGGAGAGAGAGAGAG